>JAAROE010000605.1:0-61000 GCA_036365135.1 Miichthys miiuy | reverse complement strand
TTGTGGAGAACAGTGTGTCTTGGTCGGGACGGGACCATAAACTAGGATTACATCAGCGGCTGTTGCGGAGGTGACTGGGGAAGAGTAATATGATAGCGGCTGTGTGGAGAAACAGGCAGGCACAGAGGAAAATGGGGAAGGAAAAACACAAGGGGATCCAATGTAATGTTACAGCAGATCCCTCAGCCTTTCGTCATGGCCACTTTCATTTCCACCATGCTGATCCCTCTCCAATCACTTTACCATGCACAGGGGACAGAAGGAGAGAGGGAAGGAAGGAGGAAGAGGGACCAGGAGAGGTAAAGGTTGTAGAGGTTAAGTAAAAGTGTAGAAGTGGTGGGGGCACTCCAGAGATATAGGGCACAGGAATGTTAAAGAGGGTGAGACAAAGCAAATAAGGGTACTGGGATCCAAACATGTGCTGCAGCTCCAGAGGGGCACATCTTTCTCTGATCAGTTGCCGTCCCCATTTCAATGGTTTCCACATGGACCGTAAACTCTCCCAGATGGACCCCGGGAAGATGAAAAGATGTCCATATCCCTATCTAAGAGGGGATCTGTTACAGTGGGAAGAGATACCGAAAGGAACGGAGCAAGGGAATGCTGTCAGAGATAGTGTGCCAGAAAGAAATAAGAGAGTTGAAATTTCATCTTTAGCACTTGCCCACCACGTGGTGTAGTGTGTACGCCTATGTGATCACTGCCAAACACTTTGCTGCTATAGCTTTTCACTGCATTTGTCAAGTTGTCCAGCACGCAATATCAAGCATGGCTCATTCCATGGAGAAAGTTTTGCAAGTGTGCCAGAAATTACCCTGATCCCTGTGAAATTGACACTGTGTAAGGTTTCAAGACTGATGTTAAGCCCTGGATTTTCCATCTTTACATTTTCATTAGATGAGGCACAGACAAAGAAAAAGTGCCTTCATAATTTTTTTCCCTCTTTGTTTTATGATATACTTTGCTACTGTTAACATGGCTGAAACATCCTGGTGAGCTGATTTACGATCCATCTCCCCGGGGTAAGCCGAGCCCAGCAGCGGGGAAATTTAAGGCTACTGCACCAACTCTACTCGGAGAGGACTCTAAAATATCTGCCAGATTTATAGAAGTGGAGAGAAACCTTTTCCTCCTCTGAGGTACTGCGTTCATCTTTGTACTAATTCAAGCTTGCAAGCTGAGTCTAGCCTGGTGAATAGGAGTGTCAAGGTGCTTTCTGTCTAAAAACATTCCGTGTGGTGACTTTGGTTTCTTGAACTGCGTTTGTGCTTTTGCGTTGACTCGGCCTGAGTCTGTCTTCTCCATCTCTTTCTCCCCGGCATCGCTTTCACAAAGCTCATCTTTGAAAAACCGCAAGCAGAAACTGCCCCCTATGTTTTTTAAATCCTATTCTCAAGTCAAGACATTTCTCACTGACGAAAAACAACTAACTCATAGAGCTGTCCATTAAAATCACATCTGTTAAAATCATGTTTACATTAGTACTGTAATGTTATGATGGCTGCATAAGAAACCTTGAAAAGAGATGATGGACAGCTGCTGGCTTTACTGGATGACATTAAAAGAGAATATTAAATACTGGTCTCATATCTTTTTTCAATCCCATTCCCAGCTCTCTCTCTCTATCAGAACATCTTCAGAACACCAGTCTCTAAAGAATGCGTATGAACACCTAATCACATTGGAGGAGCTTCTTCTGGCATTTAATCCTCTTGTGAAGATGATATCAAATGTACAATATAATGAATATATTAAAGATTAGCCGTTGGCATGTTTCAATTGTCTTTTAATGAAGGCAACACATCCTCCTGGTTCGATTTTATTTTCTCCTTTTCAGTTCTTTGTTGCTCAATCTCCAAGTATGAATGCTATTTCCATTCTGCCAAAACTTGTCTATTTTAAAATGTCATGAAAAGATCTGCAGTGTTCAAGCTTTAAACCCTGACCCATCAGCCTTATCTCTTCCCTTCTCCTTCTCCTTCTCTTCTACTCTGTTTTGCCAAGCAGGTGTCTACAGGGACAACCACCGGAAGCAGCAACCTCTAGTTCACCCCTTCATAAAAAAAAAAAAAAAAATCCTACTCAACACGGATGCCATTCCCAACATCCAAAGGCATGTGGTCAGCCCCAAAGCCCCGTGCATCATAGACAGATTACTCTGAAAGGAAAAGAGGAGTCCATCTGGAGCAGGAGGGGGCAGGGAGCGAGGGGGAGACGAAATGTAAGAAATTGTGGAGAAAGAGCTTGTTGGATAAGAGAATGGAGGGTGAAAAGACAGAGAAATATTTGGGGGGTGGATGGGAGGACAGATGTTTGAGTTTTTCTGCCAAACTCTGATACAGGGATGCATTAGAGATCTGAACTGCTGCAGTGCCAACTTGGGTGTGCTGTATAAATCAGGCCATGATAGAGGCAAGAGGTAAAAGGTAGAACCAGAGCTCATGTGAAGGACAGTTTAACTCTTGTTAGTCTAGATTGTGTAAGAGAAAACATGCAAATACAAGTGAAAATTAATCTAATAAGAGCTTCATGATGACATGTATAATGCCACCCAGAACTCTGGTTGCTTGGCTGAAATAGCACACACGGGTTTGAAAGAGTGATGGCTTCAGTGTGTGTTTGAGGTCAGTGGCTGTGTGGACACACACAGCACAGCGCTAAGAGCTGCAAGGTTGTGTGGTCAGTGGTACATCTCATTAGCACCTGCTGACCCATTCGGTTCACCGCACTCGTGGAGCAGCAGAGCAGGGGTGTATAGCAAGCAAGCAAGCGTGAAAGCAAACATGAAACACTCTCCTGTGCCGGCAAACAAACTGTCTTTTGGCAGAAAAGGAGAGAAAGACTGTGAGATCAACATGGAGGAGAAGAAGCCCCCACAACCGTCATCCTGTCCCTCAGTATCTCTTCAACAAACTGAACATCATTGGCACAGAGAGGTCAGGACTCAGCGAACAGATAAACTCTTCCTCCGTTTTTCCTAGCTCTCCCGAGATAAGACATGCCATAAAATGCTGCCACCACCTTCCCCTCTGAGCAAATCTTAAAATAAATCCATGTTTAGTTTCTGCAGAGCCCAAATATGCCTACAAAGCCACGATAAGAATGCGTGCAGCTAAAAAGCTACATTGTGCTCAACAAAAGGGAAATAGCAAATCAGGGCAAGGATGTGATAGGACTTGTTGCCCTCTGGAGCGGCAGATGAGGGTGCTTAGTTTGTTGTGGAGAGGAGCAAAATAAAACAGCAGTTCACATCATGGGGGTGAAACCTGCCTGGGAGCACACACACACATATGGGTGACAAATAAAGTTCCTTGAGTACAGTATTCTGTGGGGTCGTAAGCTAATTGCAGTGACTGGACATATCTCTGCACGCATGCAACAGGTAGGCTGTCCATTCAAAGTCCATTATCAGCCTGATAATGTTTGGGCACGATAGACGTGTGGAGTGAGGAATGAAAATAGACGTTGGGTGCCAACTGTTCCTTGTTTTATCTTGGCGGTGTGTCACACTAGAAGAACAGACACAGCATTTGAGTAACCTCACGATGCGTCGATAAAAAGATGAGCATGTCATGTTCCGTGACATTGACCAGAGCACTCGTCACGCACAACCGCAAACCTGAAGAAGCAAAAAGACGAATGATTCTGTGAAGCTGGACCGCCAGCACCTCCTTTCTGATTACTTTATGGACATCACACGTATTGTGAAAGATGATTAGTCAGGGTTAGATAGTGTGTGTTCTTTGTCTCTCAGCCAAGTCAGGGCGAGAATTTATGACTATGAGATTGTCTAATTATAAGGCAGTGTCCTCAAAAGATCCCAACAGGCAGACGTGTTGTGTAGTTTCATCCTGACATAACGCAGATATCCATACACCCTGCAGGCTGTCAGAGACTTCATCCGCCCTGTTTGCATTTTTTTTGGAATGTGGGATGAAACTGGCACACCAGGGTCACATTATGTCTGATGGAAAACTCTGCTAAACACTGCACATACTTTAACTTCCCCTGCAACCAATTGGATCTGCCCGCAAAGTTTAGTACTGATTACAAACATCCCCCCCCCCCTGAGTCCACATGCCTTCTATTGTCTGAGTCCCTACCATGTTGTCTGTATCTGGGTGAGATAGCATCTCAGCAAGCCCTCTCTGTGGAGCTTTGTGGCTTTCTGAGACCTTCAGAGCCTGTGGGAGGCAACACACCTGCACAACAGACAATGGCAATGGCTCCTATGGGTTGTGCTGGTCTTTGAAGTGGCGATGGATGCGAGTTCAATACCTCAGGCTCTGTGGTTTCAGCACGCAGCCTTTGTGATGAGAGACGGCTCCGAGATGAGACGACCAGAGCTTTTAAGGACGTTCAAGTGTTTGGTTGACCAGCCATTCCACATCAGACACATGAGATGTACAGGGGGGAGTACATGCTACGGTGCTCATCCACTGCGGTCTGACCTGCCAAATTTCCATAGCACATATAATTGGCTAGAGATTCAGGTATCAAAATAGAGATAGTGAAAATATACATGTCAGCGAGAGACAAATTTTGGAGGATGACCCTGGGAGCTACAGCATGTTTGGGTTTGGGAGCGAAAACACCACACAGACAGAACATTCTGTGCCAGAGTATCACAGCCACATCTAATATCTCTTTCCTTCAGTCTGTGGTGTTAGCCTATCGTCTAACAGGCCTCCTCAGCATAAACTAGCTGTGAAATATGACATCATAAAAGGCAGTGGGTTTTTCGATTATGAAGAACCCATGAATTATTCAGAGGCATCAGATGGCAACATTTCCTCCATCTTGCTGCTTCCATCGCTGTCTCATACTACTGTGAGTTTTTGTCTATATATCACATTTTTGTCTCATCTGTTCGTCCCTCTTCCTCACTCCTCTCTTTCATTATCATCCTGTGGGATGTGTCGTGCTAACGGTGAGGAAGGGGGAATAAAAGGAGTTTGTAAAACAAGTGTGTAATACTGTGACTGACTGGTGCTAAAGTGGACGCCTCACCTCTTGACAGAAAATACAACAAAGTCAAGTGAGTGGAAACCCTGACTAGCAAACATAGACATCCCAAGCATGCCAGACGCTGTTTCAGTGTCAACTCTATCATCATGTGGCTAAAAACCCGGGCAGCCTTACAATCCTGCTGTCTGACCCTCGATCTATCACCACTGTCACTGTCCCTCCTTAGCTACAAAACATCAACACATGGCCTTAGAATAATAACTCTTTTTACTGTGCATCACGGTGGTTTACATTGCTTCCACAAAGTGTGATACTGCAGGAGCCGTTTGGGAATGAACAGTCACAGAGGTGCGTCTTCCCTCAGTGGAGAGAGACAAGGCCATACAGTATGCCTCTGCATAATAATGAGTAATGATCTCTCTGGGGTTCTTTGCCTCGCTGCATCATACATTTGACTGTACGTCCTGCTTTTCCAGCCATGCAGGTTTGCATAGAGAAACAAAAGCAGACAGACACCACCATACATAAAAGGTCTTTGGCAACTTCAAATGTTTCAATTTAAGACATTACACCCACATGATCTGATCTCATCTGTTGGTGCTGGTTATCAAGCAATGTTCTGTTTATATTGTACACACAATGGCTGAGAAAAAATGTTAGACAGCTCCATAACCAAGTTTGGATCTGTACTCCACTCTCAATACATGTTTGCATGCTCGAATGCTGTTCAATATGTAGGCTCGGATAATGTTTTGCTTCAAGCGTTTTTTTAATGGGAGGTTAACTGCACAAACTAAACTTTTTTTTTTGGCAGTAGCACGCATAGAACAAACTCATTGTAAGCCAGTGTTCGTTCTGACAAAGCCTACTCACCGCATTGAACTCCGGACTGAAATGAGTGAATTTTATTTACTTGGCTCTCTTCCAGTTACACATCTTGGGTTGTAATTCTGTTTGCCAAGGAAAATGTGCATTTATGAGTGTTTATCAAACATTTACATTTACAACATTTAACTGTCTACTTCCTCAAATGGTGTAAGTGATTACTGGACCAGATGCTGGTTATCACTGTTTTGGAAATTGTGAAGCAAAGCGAGGATACGTCTGTTTAAGACATTTGACCTGCCTTGTCCTCTTCTTTATCTTGTGTTTTCTCTAACGGGGCTGTGATGTAGACGTATTCAAGTCTTCTATCTGGCTGTCACTGTACAGTATATATTTGAGTTTGTAAAGTCAACAAATGCAACTTCTCAAGACCAAGAAAAGTATCGTCAGTTAGTGAAGAGAGTTAGACTGGTGTTTGGTTTAATGGGCGACCCTGTTAACTGGGGACCAAATCCGTCTGTGGTTGTCGAGTTATGACAGTGAATGCCTTTTATTGGATTGTTTTTCACAATGTCAAAAAACTGATTCGTCTTTGGTGTCGTCTTTTATTCTTTTCTTGTTTTAACAAGTGTCTTAACCACCACTGGCTGCCATGCATTTAGCTGACTGCCACCAGTTAACACGGTCCCTAGTTATACGAAACACGGTAAGTAACGGTCGGTCTGGAAGCTGAGCAGGAAACGCTAACATTACCGTTCAACGTCAGCTCCGGCTCCGTTTGTATCCGTTTCAGAAGCTTTGTAATCCAGCCTTGAGCTCCAGTGTCTGTTGGAGACTTTGTAAAAATAAATACTGTAATGTTTAATCTAACTCTGGATGTGTACTGTGATAATTTCTCAATTTTTTTCCCGTGTTAAAAACAGTTCGTTTTTGTTAGCATGTTGTTGTAGCAACTGTCAATCACATGATACCTTGGGTTGAGTCTATCGGCCAATCAGAGGTTATGTTTCTGTCTTTGTTGACCAATCAGAGTTAGAGTAGGGCGGGTCTTCGTGGGATATCAGTGTTTAAACAATATGAAAGGTTTCAAACAACAGATACATCCCACAAAATAAAAATAAATAAAATGTGGTGACGGTAATGAGCTCACCACACATGGTCATGTGGTTATTGTCACGGCCCTATTCTCTGATTCACAAAAGCATGATATGGAGTGCCTATCCAAAAGGCACAGAGCCAGACACAGAGGAGGATACAATTTTTTTCTTCTTTCTGCAATAACTCCAGTAATGAAAGAACTTCTAGGAAAAGATGAAGCACGACATCCATTCAATATCTAAGCCAAATGCTCCCATTACCCCTCTGTTTGAGTCAGGCCTTCACATGCACATGTAAGTACACACATACCGTATTACAAATGCCTCACAGGTGTAAGCAGGACACCGGGTGCACTGCAGCAAAACACTGCTACATCTGTCACTAATGTACTCCAAATTATGTGCTTCAAACGAGTCACCACCACTAACAAAAACCATTGTTTAGAATGGCTGAAGTAAGGACGGGCAGTGAACAACCTGAATGGTGTTGTAAGAGCAATCCATGGCCACTCAACATGAAATAGAAGAGCAATGCCCAGGCTGATGAGGCCCTCCACCTTCTAATCTGTCCACTAAAAGCCCTCTGCCACTGCTTCATGCATGCATCCTCATCCACCCACGCCCTGAATAAGCCAATAACGAGCCCTGGGCTAATGCATAGAACAACACAATTAAAGCCGAAATGGACGACTCCCACTCCAGTCCTGACACGAGAATGCAAGAGAGTGCTCACTTTGCTGATCGCATCGATGTGAGCTTGACCACTCGTGCATGTATATTGTGTGCCTCTGTGTGTGTGTTTACTCTAAGAAGCAGACCAGAGATGACAGCTCCAGCCAGCAGCCCTTTGACCCGTGACCTGAAGGCCTGGTATAAGACGGCAGTGCTGGTTTGCAGTAAGTTCCTCCCTCTGGCACAGAATCCTTGGCAGGTCACCATGAAACACAAAGGCCACAGGCACATGGACCTGATCCAGGATGCCACGCTTGGTTTGAACTCTCTCTTGACAAAGAGGGAAAAAAATGATTTCCCTCTAGAAAATCTTGGAAGAAAGGGAACGGAGGAACAGTTCAGCAATGTGCTGCACTGTACTCAAAGAAATCTAAATCAGATTTCCGCTCTAACAGGCCAAGCTCAGCTCACAATAATAGTTTCACAGAAGCAATATTTGCTTCCAACTACAGTGTGCAAGTTAAACTGCCTACACAATGGCCCATTTGTTATGGCCCTGATGTATTTGTCTTTTTCTGTCTCTTTTTTCTTTGGGCCAAGAAGAAAATCATGCTTGGTTTCTGTGCTGCCTCGCCTTTCCCCATTTCTGTCACAGCTATTATTTCATGAAATCTGACTCCTGGTATTCTGTTTCTTTTCAATTTCCTTTTCAGCAAAGCCCGAGCATTCTCTCCTTCCATGTCAACCACCTCTTAGCGTACAGCACAATGTGCCAAAAATATCTCTGGACCAAGAAACAATCTTAAAACTACATTCAATTAAATTTGCCATTCCATTTCAAAACAGAAGAAACAAGCTTTGCTTTTTCACAAAAAACATGAAAAAAAACCCCACTCATCCTGGGATTTCAGTCTGCCTTTGTTCTACATCCCTGCTGTCAGTCTGTTTATTTACTCCTCTGAGAGCATTCGTGTTCGAGCACTTGTTTTGGACAGGCAACATGAGCTCAACAGTCGCTGACAGCTCTCCCATGATTTCCTTTCCCCAAAGATAATATACACTCTAATGTAGATGAAGAAAGAAGCTAATTGACCTGAAATCAAAGCTAATTGGCTTCTATTAAGCCTCTTCCTGTCCTAGAGCAGTACAGACACTGGGGGAATATTCCCTGGTCCAATTCACATAATACCACCAACAAATAAGCGGCAATCAACAGTAGGAAGTGTGATACTGGACTGTATTTGTATCTGCAGGGTGTGGTGAGCCCCTTTGGCTGAGCTACTGGGTACAGACGACCTGACCTGTGTTTGCCTGCACGCTGTAGGCTTGGCTGATGGATATCTCTGTCTCTGGCAGTTCCCACCATAAAGCCTCATTCAGACTCATGCCATACTTCATCACAGGAGTTACCCCACGACCTGCCCCCAGCTCCCCATGGATCATTTTCTAGATTTCTTTCCGGCATGATGTTGTAACACATCCATCTGTGTGTGTGTATTTGTATGTGGGTGTTTAAAGAAAGGGATCGACCCCCTCACTTTTCACCCTTCATCTTTTTTCAATCAGGAAAATAATCTAATTTTAAATTGTAGTTGGAAATGTAAAGTTGACAGTGTGAAGAGTCTCCTAAAAATGTGTTAGAATTAAACAGTGACGGTGACGCTGAATATTTTATTTAATAATGCAAATACAAGAGTGTTTAAGTATCATGTATCTTTCAGTCAAACTGTCTGTGATTGTATTTGGTTGGTGTTTTAATAATTACAGTATTTATACTACATTTGATAGACAAACCACTGATGTTGAAATAAAGATTATATAATATATCAGAGAGATCCAGTTTCAGTCTTTAGTTTTATGTTGTTTCTTTTCTTTTCTTTGTGCCCTTTGTTAACAAATCTGTGAGTTCATTTGCCCACACTTCTGAAACTTATGCCCTATTGTGTGACTGTTTAGTGAATAATGTGTGTATGGCCCGGAGAGAGAAGTTGATTTGATTTTATCTGAGCTGCGCGGGTGCAATGAAATAGAAGAGACAAAGTGGAGCAAGATACTCAATTTGATCTACGAGGTGCAAAGGCAGAATATTCACAATACACAGTGATGGGTAATAAAACAAATGAAGCAAGACTTAAACGCTGCTTCCACCACTGTGGCTACATGACCTACATCTGTAGAGTGCAGGAATGCTGATCCTTATCTAATGTAGGAGATGGCCTGAGGACAAGACAAGTCATCTTGGCACACAAACCTCTGTTAGTCACTGTAATCTTCTCCTTCACAATGTTTTCAACTACAAGAGGGAGCTTCAGAGTCGGTGAGTGTGCCGCTTTAATTGATGCAGCGATAGAGTTTGATTCATGTTACATTCTACAAGGAGAGCCATGAAGTATCCGATGAGAGCCCGGACAGGGTTACATTAAAGGCATTCCTGTGAACCCTCAGCACTCCACAGCACAGGATCCCAGTCTCTGTTTCTCCCTTCCAGACAGATGCCCAAGTCATTGTTTTTCTGAGCCTGCTTTTCAGAGAGAAAACCCGATCCTACTGGCTGCCAGTGTCACCAGTGGCCCCCCGTCCTCCCTTGTCATTCAATCCCATCTCTCCTCCTTTCAGGAATGCACTTCAGTCACTCTTTCTTATTCTCCCTCCCTCTTTTCTCCGGACCGTGGTGCCCTAGGCAGTCTGGGGGGCAGTGTGTGTTTGGTTGTCCCAGATCTATTCATCCTCTCTGGTGAGCGATACAGTGACCTCCTCTGTGTCCGGTGGTCTCCATCCCAGGCTCCTGTCTGGTAAGTGTCAGAGATCGAGAACTTGTGAGGGGAGGGGGAGGTGACACTATGGCTGGTCAGGAGAAAAGCCAAGAACATGAGCCTGTCGGGCACCACAGAGAGATGATACTGGATCAGAGTAAATGGACCAGCAGGAATGTTCTGCAGTGAGTTTATGTTAACTGTGCCACAACATTTTGGACCAAATTCTCAGAGCCATCTGTTGTGCTGTCATCTTTTGACTCCCTCAAACAAAGCAGTAGGGTATATTCTGGATCTAAACCATGACTAATAAATGATGCAGATTGGTTGAACATGCTATACCTTACCTCAGCAGGGGGATATGCACATAAATGTGTCCATTTCTATGCTATTTTAACACACTATGACATACTTCAGCACTACGAGCAAACCCCTCGCTTCCCATTAATGTACAAAACTAGGGGCAATTACAGGGAGGGTTCCTCCATTATAAAGGGGAAATATATGACACCCCCTACCTCATGAGACATGACAACCTCTCTGCACCTCACATTAGCATAATGTACGTTTACCACGTGAGCCTCAATTTGTCTGGAAAATCTTTCCCCCCACAGGTTTATTATTGAGAGCGTGTCCATTAAAAACAACTGAATTTCCATCTCAATTGGCTCACCATAAGGTACAGTGTCGGCAGTGTTTGAAAGAGTAATTGGATCCATTAAGGCAGGAGAAAATGCAAGAGACTGTAAGATGCATGTTCTTTTGTGTGCGTGTGTGGGGGGTGGCGGGTGGTGTCAGTAGATGTCTCAAATGCCTGTGCGCATCAGTTCCTCTTGACTTTTTCTGCAGCAATGGCAGAACAATGGTTAATTGGGACCAATTAAGATAAAGTTTCATAATTTAATTTAGTATTCTTTACAGCATGCAGTCATTTCTCAACAAGAGCAGAACTGTACAGACGAGTGAATGTGGCTCGGGCAGATAGAGGACTTTCTGTGATTCTTATGCTAAGTAACTTTAAAAAAAAAAAAACATCCCACTTTACCCATTTCTATTTAATGTGAAGTTGAAGATATAATCAATTATTAATTATGCAAATCTCCTTTTAATTTTATTATTTTGCATAATCAGCTGCTGCGTTATGACGGGTGAAGATTCACGGATGTGCTGCTGCAGTGGCACGCTTGTGTTTTCTGCTAGCCTGCGGAAGAAAAAAATGGACAAACAAGAGCTGGCAACTAGGCATGATCCATGGTCACTTGTGTATAACAGTTTAGTGATGTGAATCCATTTACAGTTTAGCCTTAATAAAAGTCCCTTTAACTTTGCAGCGCCTGCAGCTCTGGACAGCTCATCTAGCTAATGTTAACAAGCCAAACAGGAGTCGTTCTCCGTGATAAATCTGACCACGGCCAGTGAAAAGCTCCTTCGAACAGCCTTCCCCTTATGACAAATGAACAAGCCTGCAAAAGTCCTTGAAACATGGGGTTACTAGGCAATGCCACAAACCTATCTGTCTCAATTGTGTTCAATGGCCTGTGATTTCTATGGGTCCATGCAGGAATGTGTGTGTCTCTGTGTGTATATCCTAAAAAGAATGAATGCTGTGAAGCCATTACCTGTCTGAAATGGTGGCCCAATTATGACAGTCTCCTTCAGCATGCAGTCTTGCAAAACCAAACTCCATGAAATTGATTACCCGCACACCTGGACCTCATTTGTGACTCTGCTTTTCTCGCTCTCTCCTGTCACTGACTCTCTGCTGGGCCCTGCTCATTTCCTACTGAACACAAAATAAATGTCTTAAAGATGCATGCATATAAAGTAATGGAATATTAAATCCTAGACACCAAGGCAACGATTGTGTTGGGAGACAAAAATGCAAAAAGAATTAATTTTTGCTGAGATGGAGGGAAAAAAAATCCAACAATGGCTTTTTCAGACCCATTTGAGACAAAGAGAGGGTGAAGAAGAGAGATAGAGAAAGCCAGAGAAGAAAGAACGAGAGGGCAGGAGATGAATTTCCTGATAATGAATAATCACCTGGCTCACAGTGTCGCCCTTCCTGCTATCATTAGCAACCCTGACTCTTTTATTCCCTCATTCTATTCTGTATTCCCTCTTTAAAAAACTCCCCCCTTCGCTTCAGATTGACCTCCTCCATTAAGCTCAAGGTTACTGGGGCGGGCACAAGGACATTCCTTTGAGAGAAACAGCAACGCTTGGCTGCCACTAAATAAATAGAGATGTTTTATGGGTGCTGGTGACAGTAAAACTGTATGAGATGACAAATCTGCCAGTTGGGTTATTCTGAATACGCACAGGGGAAATATGTTTTATTGCTGAAGTACGGATGAATACTGAGAGGTTTTACAACACTTAATCATCTTTCAAAATATACAACTGTATCTGGATTTTTATTCATTGAGAGATAGAATAGTGGAAATATTAGCCCAAGAGTTTCACCGCACAAACATAAAAAAATGTACCAGCAGCCAGCCGAAAGCCAATGATGATATTTCAATGTTCAATTCCCCCCGTCCAGCCCCTGCCTTTGGTCTTAGCACCTCTACTGTGCGTCTCTGTGGTGTTATAATGAGCTCTCAGTTCTCAGTGACTGATCAGGCAAGGAGGTGGATGTCGAGGGGGGAGAAAAGACCGTTGTCTCACTCCCTCACAGCTCCTGGGAAAAAAAAAAAAAAGCCTATTTGTGTTCTGCTGTTGACCTCCGTCTCTCAGTGTGAAAACCTCTGGGGACTCCTCTGCTCTCCATCTCTCCATCCTTCCGCCTGTCCATTCCTCCCTTCATCGCCGACTGCCCAGTAGCTATGCATATCTGCTGATAATGTTACAAGGCTTTTCCCTCACAGGGATGCCTTACGGGGAAGCGGGATGACAACGCAGTCAAGTCAAATTGCACACAGATGGCTTATATCGCTGTTTTCAAGTGAAGCCCAAATGTTGAGTTATTTTTCACCGGATTCAGGTTCTTGACTTTTTTTTTTTTCTTAGATGGACTCCAGGGACTGTTTGAACTCCTACTCAGTGAGCTGAAATGCAACATACCCATTGTGCAAAGAGTATACGGGTACACTACACTGAGGAAAACAAGTACTGTTAGTAACGGAACAAAAACTGGCAGCGGTGGTAGGCATATACTATAATGAGGGAGAAAATAACTGTAATACAAAGTTTAGGGAGGGAATGTGTCAGATCTGTATAGTTATGTGTGTGTGTGAGTGTGTGTGTGTGTGTGTAAGGTAAGACAAGTAGTCACGCGGTGGTGGGTCCCACATAGCAGTAGCTGGTGAGTAAGCCTGGCATTCGTCTGACTGCGGCGACCTCTCCTGTCTCTCCTGACTGTTGTTTTGCATTCTTCATAATTAGAAGCGCCCAAGCATGCCAGGCATTCCTAATAGAGGTGTTTTACACTAGCGGCTGACACCATCACTCAATCTGAAGCCAATGGTCCTTTCCCAAAGGTCAACAGCTCAGCCTTCTGCCTCCTTCTAGCTGCCTCCTTCCCAGAGATGGGGGGCCCACTCGTCAGTGTGACAAAGCCACACACCTCCTTCTTTTGTTCCTCCTCCTGCCCTACCCCTGTAAACCCCAACAACCAACACTAGTGCTGGGTACTAGTTAATCCAAGGCTCACTATAGTGACGGATGACTCCCCTGCTCCCTATACCAATGAAGATGGATGCTAAGCATGAATTATTAAGGGCCAGTGCAGAGCAGAATATTTTGATATTGAACCCCTTATGAATAATTCCAGCAGGGCTACCCCAAAATGAATTACCCTGTTCTCCATGTGCTGCAGGAGGAGATGCTGCTCTTTGTCTCCAGGGGTTCAGGTAGTGGAGGGAAATGTTGGATGCAATATACTGAACATAAAAATCCATCTCATACTGATATATTTGGTATTGTGAGCAAGTGGAGTGAAGCCTGAGCTGTGCGGTGTGTTTGGACAGTGCAGGATTGTATATTCCCTTTGATCCAGTGGTCAAAGACGGGTCCATAGAGAGTCTCACGCCGGGATGAGAAGTGTGTGGAATGCAGAGGGGGCTGGAGACAGCAAATGACTGGGATGCGAGGGTTGGGGTTGCATGTCCAATTATCTTGCAGGCAAGGAGAGAAGGGAGCTGGCCAATTAGAGGAAAAGGGGAGAGACCTCTTCCACAGACCTACAGTCGTAGTATACACCCCCACAGAGAGAGACAGACAGGCAAGCAGACAGAAACATACCCTATTGAGACATATGAAAAAAGAGAAACTGAAAAAAGGTCAAGTCAAAAAGAGAGTGAAAGACGGATAAATATATTTCTCTAATACTTTCTCGTGAGGCCAAGGAAAAGAAAGGATTTTTTTGTGTGTGTGTCTGTAAAGGAGTAGTGTTGCTTTTTGCGTATGACCTCAGTGTTGCCTGAGTTTATAATGATATATATAACTGAATATGATAGGTTCATGACAAAAACATCCTTATTTTTGCATGAGTGAATCTGGGTAAATTCATATATTTCACCTGTTTTTTAATTTCCTGGCAAAAATTCACAACATCAGTGTGTGGGTTGCCACAAAAGAACATACTCTATGGTGGAATATAATTACCATCCAGTAAACTCGATCAGTTGACAGGCAGCTCAAGAAAAAATGATGATTATAACCTTAGAGGAACTGCAGCCAGCCAAATCCTGACTGAATAACACTTAATAGGGTTATTACTTAATAAATAATGTCATGTATCTACCTCTACAAAAGCTCTGTGCCGCTGCCAGTGTTCGCGAGGTTTACTATAATTTACAGAGAGGTTGACTATAATTATGCTCCCTCTTAAAGAAACTTGTCAAAGAGACTGGGGATTGAATCCAGGGGATAAATAAGGAGGCAAACAAAGTCTGCTTTTTACTAAAACAATTCTATCCTGTCTTTCTCGGGTTATGTCATTTCCTGTCAAGTGGAAAGATGCTGTTTTAACGAGTACTTCAGCACATCTGGAGCGGAGACAAATGGAACAATTAAGATCCATCCATTCTCACTTTCTAATTAAGTGGGTCAATGACTTATTGACTTTCAGAACACATATAATTGCTCAGGTTGACAGTATTTCAACTCCTTGAAGGTCTTCCGACATAAGGTCATTTGATTTCTTGTTTATTTAACAGTTGGAGATTTAGTTAAAAAGTTTGTGCTGAATTCTCAAGATTAAAGGTAAAGATAAGTACAGAGGATTATTCATTTATAGTGCACAGGCATAGACATGAGAAATTGGTAGTATTTGCTGGACTAACTTAGTCATTCACCCTCAAGCATGATTGAAGTCACCTAAAAGTCCCAGCAGTTCTAGGAAAGCCTCATGTTCCAGTAACACTATCAATATTTGTGGTAACTCGTAAACCTGTGGCCTTCCTTCACCATTCCTCAATAATTTGATTACTTTCTTCTATCATTTCTATGCCCTAACAATACAGAGGATTGCTCACTCACTTCAGGAATGTCTGGTGACTTCTCAATGTCTCATTTAAGTCTAAGCAAATTGAGGGGTTTGAGCTAAGGCACTGCACCCTGTGGCCAAGTCAAGTCCAAACAGCGGATTTTGTCGTTTCAGACCAACTGTATAATTTCTGACACCACAGGAATGAAGCCACAACTCTAAACTGAGACAATGCTCACTTGCTTTGAAAGAAGAGCAACGCTGTCCTCAAGTCTGACCCGCGTTCTACTATCGTACACAGCGATACTGGGAAAAACTGTCTTTACAGCAATCAAGAGTGTGGCATTCTCTCTCTAGGCACATGCGCAGATTATCATCTGTTTCCAAGACTGGCGGACATGCCCAATCATCATCAAAGCAGCAGCCTCCATTTCTGTCCTGCAGGAATGCTCCTCTCTGATATAGAGAAACGTTTAGGTTCTGCAAACAGGATATTAAAGACCTTAGTCCTCTTGTCCTACAGCTGGCTCCCAGTACAAAGGCTCGCAAGCCAATAATTAGCCACAGGTCCATTTCACACGCCTGCCTTGACTCCTGACCTTTTTTACTCACCACTACTTCCTGTGAGCATATTTAGGGTCCTGTTGTAAATGGCCCTTTGATCAGGGAGCAGCACAGATGTTTAATACATGCAAAGCCATTAGTAGTTCTTTGTGCCTTAATACATCATAATTTGGAGTTAAGCAGACAAAGGTCAAGAGGGCACTCTGCTCTGACCTGTGAAGGCCCTTGGCGTTTCATCAGTGGTCAGTCTTTAACAAGCCTCTTCAAGGCGAGCCACTGTGCCGGCTAAGAGAGGGGTGGCAGAGGGCTGCTTGCTGATGTGCGGCAATACAATTTACCTCACATCAGAGCAGGAATTAGAATTAAATGGAAAAAGGATAGGGTCATCAGTCTTTTAGCCCCTCAGACCCACTCCTTCTTCTTGCATAGCTATTTCCACGGCTTGTGCATAATTGTGCTGAATAGAAGTCAAGCAGAGGATGAGCAGAAATAGTGTCCGTCTTTCCGTATAATGCATGAAACGAATGTTTAGAGATGGTGAGAAATGAGTGTTGAGAAAATGTGCATGTGGTCAAACCGTGTGAATACTTTTGGGAAGACTTCGTGTGATGTGCGTACTCATCAACTGTGCTTTTTCTCCATGTGTCCACCTCTATCCGCTGGCCTATTGCTTCACTCTAATCTATCTTTAATTCTAAGCTGTGGCTCTGAAAAACCACATGAGTGAAATTTTACCCATAACATAGTATGAGGTACATTTCCTTACAATATAGAGAATGCGATAATTCAAACGGCACATTATGAGCCCTTTAAAATAAAGAGTTCAATTATTGCAGGCGCAGATGGATCCAGGGTAAATCATCAAAGTAGCAGCAGTTTATTCAATGTCCTGATGTGGATATCAAAAGAAGACATCAATAAAAATGAGTACAAAGTCTGAAAGCACATTATGAACTCTGCTTTAAATAAATCAGTCTATTTCTTCGCTGTGGCAAAATAGCTACTTCTCTGTCAGCAATTACAAAGCTGCACTCAGAAACATTCATCATCAAAAACTATGATTCATGTAGAACCAAATAGCTCTAATAATTCCAGTCCCTTCCCAGACACTCAAAGTTTTTATAGTGTCTATAAAAACTTGAGACAGATAAACAAGATGTATTAGCACAGTACATTGAATGAGAGCGAAGATTGGAGGGTGGCATCTGCTCAGATTAAGATGCAGGAATTTTACAGCACAGCATCTGTCTTTTGTGTCCTCGGGCTTAAAGAAGACCTCGGACTGTGCATCTTTCTGATTGTAATCTGCGGGTGACCGCAATCAATGAACCCTCTGTTTGCCAGATCAATGGAGGACAACAGTAGGTGATAGGAATTTATCATGCTGCAGTGGTTTTGGGTGTGTGGGTACGAGTGTGTGTGTGTGTGTGTGTGTTGCATAATCACCATGAATACTTGCACACCATAAATGCTGAACAGAAGAAAGCCCCCATCGCCACTCATCTGACTGACAAGATGAAATGAAGGATGAACCGCTCCTTTCACCAATCACACTGCAGGAGCTGCATCCATAAGCAAGGACATACAAACACACGAAGGCTAACAAGTTTCTGTGGTTTCAAATATAATATATGGGACAAATGCTTTTTGTTCTAGTGTGTTTTCATGTTATTTGTGTTTTAAAAGAATTAAATCAGATCAGGCTTGTGCATATTTGTTTGTGCAGACATTTACCAAATTTCCAAAGTCCAATCCAAACCTCAAATACTCAGAGTTACAAGCATTTTAAGCTTCCTGGTGAGTGCAAAAGAACCCAGAATGGTTGTTTGGCAAGCAGCAATGAAGGAGCAGTGTCCATCCATAAAAGGCTGGCTTCGAAGAGATGAGAGGAGAGAATGTAGGTTACTAATCCTCCCAAATTAAAGGCATAAAGAGATTATGTCTACCAGCTCTCACTTCTAGGCCAACACATTGCTATCCCCTCAACTCTCAGCCTGACTTACTTTCTGTGTACTCAGACAATTCTCTCTATCCCACTTAAGGTTTTAGAGAGCAATGCGAAAAAGGTAACATAAATCAGATGTGTTTCATCGAAACGCAGTGGTGAAAAGACAAAGACGTTACTCATGGGAATTCATGGAAGCAAAGTCCTAAATCATGTACACAAACACATGTAGACACGCTGCCACGTGTGTCGGCACAGACATTATGAAAACTCGCCCAACGCCACCGTGGATACGCCGCAATTAGCATAATAAACTGTGGGAAAACTACCATAGGAAAGACGCTGTTGATGATTTACCAAGGAATATAGCCCACAGAATATGGTGGGTTCACTGGAATATGTGGGTAAACACTACTTAGGTGCACTTAACTCCCTTCTAACACCTGTCTAAACACTGCACAACATTCAAATGGCTGTTTATGCTCGAATGCAACGCCACTGACCTTGCTTTCATCCTTGGGAGAAATTTTAAAATAGAAAAACCTCATCCAGCTTGTGCATATGTTTAACACACATGCATATTGACCTAGCTTCAAAGCGGCTGTTTGGAAGCAGCTATTTAAGAAGAGCTTTAGCGTCGAAGTGTGAAACAAGCACCCTGCACTGACCTGCCTATTTTAAGATGTGAACTCTAACCTTTAGACAAGGACATGTCAAACTTTGAACAACGCTAACTCTTCAAGCCTAGTTTGACAGCAAACCACAAAAACGGAAGACTTGATCCGACTTGCAATTAAATCGACCAGCCATTAATCACACAGTAATTACATCTGACTGATCAGTAAGCAAGCTAAGCACTCTTTATCATATGTGGACCATATTTAAGCGAGTGAGAGAGAATGCCCTTCCAGTCTGCAGAGCATTGGCTGCTCCTCTTCATGTAATGAAGCTATGCAATGCAACCGCTCATGGTGAACAGCACACAGATGAGTGTAAATACCATCCAATCCCAGCTGTGTCTGCTCGCCTCACTGAAGGAGCAGTGGAGAGAAAACAGAATGCTAACAAAGACCAGGGAGCATATAACCTGAAGCAGTGCTCCTCCAGCATGACGGTTATTTGCATGCGAGACAAATAGAAGAGGAAGGAAGGAAACTACAGAGTAAAACGCACCATGAACCCACCTCTGTCCCAGGTAATGACAGAAGAGCTCCAAAATGAGTAGGTGCGGAGGAACATGTGGAAAGACAAGTGAGTTACATGGGGAGAGGAGGAAGGAAGAACTCACAGACAGTTTTGCAGTTGTGAATTGCTTTTCTGACTTTTTATATCAAGAGGAAAAGTTAGCCAAAGTTTCCTTGAAAAGAAATGTTCAAACGATCCTCAAATGTCTGGCGCTGTTTTATTGTAAACCTAATTATCACTAACATATCTGTCAAAGAATGAGGCCTCAAAGAAATGTTTTGTCAGAGAAAATACATAAAAGATGAAAAGAGCGGGACTAGAGGAAATATTCACTTTGATGAGAAAACATTTATGCTAGTTATGGACGCCTCTCCAGGGTTGTATTTTCATTGCCCTCCTCACGTTCGGCGAGATTTTAAGATCTTCTGGAATCTCCCAGATCTCTGCAGGCAGGAGGGCTGCTTTACATCCTGAGGGAAATGCATGATGGGAATGCTTTATCCTTCAGAAAACGATCTCTCTCAGAACAAAGTTTATCACAGCACCTCTGCCTTGGATACACAGAAGACACTCTGCCCATGAAGAGGTGGCAGAGTTCAGAGCAAATGGATCCGAGCAAATGGATCCGTTGTGTACAATATAGTAGCTGTGCAGGAAGACATAAATAAAAGTTCCTTTCTGTGAAAGTCATTATTTTTGATGATAGCAGGGCTCATTAACAGCAACACCATCATCTTATGTGATCATCTCTGCCCGTCTCATCCCTCCCTATCCTCCCAGCTTTTGGAAAGGTTAAGAGGGAGGTGATTTGTTATAAGGAGAGGATTAATCCAGCTGTCTGACTCCCACTTGGCTGCGGGATTGTGCTGATAACAGGTGCCTTTGCGCACAAAATTGACATAGACAAATTAACGGTGCCTATATCCATTCATCTGATGGAAAGGTAAATTTAAGCTGCGGAAAAGCAATGCCACGGAGATTCATCTTGTGTGAGTCAAGTTGTTCGAATCTCATTTTAAAGAAATCAAACAGATAACGTAAGAGACAAACATGTACCTGTTCATCCTGTGTTCATGCAACACATACACAGAAGTAGCCAAATACAGCACTGATACACCTGTCGTGCCACATAGCTCTACTAACAGCTCACAAACTTTGACGTGGAATCCCTTTATATGATAATTTGCCATGGTTGACATGCTGGAACCAAGATAAGCCGAGTCAGGCTGACAAGATAAATGTGACAGGGTTTGCAGGAGACCACTGCTAGCCTATACAGAGTTTATTTGGGGACAGTCTGGCGTGAAAGTGAGGATACAGCCCAATGATCCTTCCATGTTCCAGGTGATGGCTTTGGCTATTACATCTAGTTTCATTACAGCAGCAGTTGACATCCACGTACAGCGGGACTGCAGCGAAGATCGGAAGGATCCTCACGCAGGCGATGGAGAGAGAACAGCACTTGAGTCTTTCATTTAATGTTTTAGAATCATTTAGCAACCAAAGAGCCTTTGTTTATCAGGGGAAGGTTCACTGGGCACACATGCTGTTTTTGCAATGCAATGCTTCATATTCACACCTGGGACCTGACAACAGTCTGTGACTATTGGCCACTGACCAGCTTCTGTAGCTGGAAGTTAAGCAAACCTCAAGAGCAGCTGTTACAAAATGCGTAGAGAATGAAGGCGCGGTGTAGTGGAAACAAAATGAAATTGGCATGCGCACAGAGGTAAACTCGTCTGCATTCCTGTGGAAGACTGACGAGATCAACCTTGGTTAAAGCAAGCCAGAGACGCTACCTTATCCTCATATTGATGGGTTCACAATTCCAGCTACGCTCTGGTAGCCAATCCTGCCACTGTAACTTATGTGAGGAAACCACAGCAGGTCATCTGCGATCTTTACTATAGCAGACTACGAGGATGAGTTATCCATAATGGGTTATAATTCACGCTTGCTACAGCTGAGGTCACTAGGGCGACTTTGGCGACCGCTATATACACATCGGTAAATATAGTTTAGTGATTAAATAGATGGCACGCAGAGATAAAAGGTTAGTCTATTCCTCGGAGTCCATGAGCCTGTATTTACTTCCATCAGTGGGTCGGCCATCAGTGTGTTTTTCCTGTCCCAGGAGACTTAGTGACTTTGCTAAAGGTAAGACATTACAGTCAGGAATAATAGCACGACTACAGGGGGCAGGAAAACTCAAGGATCTTTTGGTGATAGATGAAGAGTCTGTCAAGTGCCAGAGAACACTGCTGATATGCAGCTAACTGCAACCAAGGGGGAGCAATTAGTTATTAGGAACTACAATCATTCACACTTACCTGAAGATAGTGATTAAGTATCTTTCAACACTGCTCGTTTTATCTAGGAGTGTGTGTAGATGTGTATGTGTGTGTGTCTGGGAGGCGGGTGCATGAGAGAGAGGGAGAGAGATTGAAGTAGGGGGAGAGGTTGCACACACATCCCATCAGACTTTGAGGTATGGTGATGAAGTGTGGCAAACAGACCTTATTAACACAGAGTAAAGCTCGAGGCCCTGCTCGGCCCATCTCCACCTAAACACAACAAAACAAACAGGGTGACCCGCTTTAACCCTGGCTCTGTCCATCCATCACCCACAGCACACACACACTAACACACAACTGAAGGCCATATCTGTCTCTCTGCATTGTCGACATTAGGCCTACCCTGTGGAGAGATTCATGCTGCTTCACTCCATTAATAGTTCCAGCTCACACACACGCACGCACACACACACACAGTTCACACCGTGAGCAATCTAACACTCTAACAGCGCTCCCATATTTGAACAGGTTCATATGATTTTTTTCATTTTTAGTAAGAAAAGCTTTAAATTGACAGCAAACTGCAAACTTTTAGATTTAATGGCTTTCCACCTGCTCGTTAACAGAGCTGGAACAGTAAATGTGCGCGGCACAAGAAAACAAAAAAAGCTTTTTCCTTATTTCCTGGAACATATTTTGACTGTGAAAATGTTCTTTCCAACGTTTACTAGGAATCTCTCCTAAAGATGAGGAGCGAAAGCTATAAAAAGGACTATCTTTGACAAGCGGTATTACTGCCAATATTCCCTCTGCTCTCCTTGACTTTGGTTCTCCTTCTCTGTTTATTATACTTTAAAAGTGTGGGCATGAAGCAGGATGGTTGGATGGTACTCGAAACACCAGACAGACAGATAAAAGATAAGAGCTTAGACAGTCAGACGTGGTCAGTAAGGCAGAGGAAATCCCTATCATTTGTCTAAGGCCCTGCAGACGTATGTTCAAGCTCAAGTCTCAACCCCTATCTCTCTGTTCGCTTGTCTCTCACTAGTTTAAGGTTCATGAGGTGAGGTTCCTAACTCCCTCCTTTCCAGTGACCCTTGCTCCCTATGTGTCTCAGTGCAGCAGACCCTCAGGATCGACCTCTTTCCCTACAAACAAATAAAAAAACTCCCCACACACACACACACATATACACACGTGTTGCTTTTATGTGCACTGCAGGTGTTGCAACACACCGTCAAGCATACAAATTCCCAGCACATGCACACAAACACACTCAGAACACCAACAAAAGGCCAGAAACAGACCAGGGTGATGGTCAGGAATTGTTCCTTTTCAAGAACAAAAGGAAAGAAAGAAAAGAGAGGCGCTGACATTGCTCTTACTCTGTGTTGTTTTCAAGTTGGTAAGACCTCATTTGACAATAACTATGCTGAGCCCAGCTGAAAAATAGCCCTTCTTACTCGGGCTATTGATTCAGATGGCAGGTACGGTCTGTACCCTATTGTTCAAAGTAGATTTAGAGGATTTAGACAGCACTCGATGTGCCAAAGCCTTTCAGAGGTTGTAATTAGTGTCATTTGATCTTGAATGGGGCAACAACAGGAGAAAAACTAGTATTGCTGCTTGGTGGGAGGGCTTTGCAGGGCAAGGGGCAGACAGACCTGGGATGACCCGTGATGCATCGAGAGGACTATCAGTCAAAATGCCAGAGTGACTTTAAATCACCAAACATTTCACCGCTGCGCTGTCTCCCAACACATGTGTTGAAGGATATTTCACAGTGTGACAGGTCATGCGTGTATTCCCACCGCTCACCCATCACCTCCGCAAACATATCCTGGTTTTCTCGACTTTTCAACCGAGTAGTCCTGGTAAATACAGAGCTCTGAAAAAACAAACTCAGCAACTATTTGTGTCTTTGTCATTGCCCCCATTGGAATCTACTGCCACTGACGGACTGATAAATGTGTGTGTCCTGTGTGTATTCATCTCGAAATAGGAGTGCACGCTGTTCGGCTACAGCTGCACACGAACGCGTTACCCTCTGCGCACACTGATAATGTTATGCAGGGCAGAGCGCTCAATCAATTTCCATCATCCATAATCAATAACAGACGGCATTAAGTTTCCTCATCCATGAAAATGTGATGTGTGGTTATTAACCATATACCTGATGACATTGCAAGCAGAGAGAGCATTGTGCCCCGACCCAGCTGCTTCACCTCTCAGTGCCCTGGCAGCACCCCTGGGCCTGCAGTGGTGATGAGAGGGCAAGGGGCCAGGCAGCTATGGGTTCACCCATTGAGCAAGGGGGCAAGGGGGTTAGGCAAGGGGGTTAGGCGAGGGAGGCCAAAGGATACGCAGGCCTTAGATGCATACTAAAAAGGCTTCAATTGCAAATTCCATTGCTGGCATTCTTTGTCAGTTCCATCACAGCTAATAAAATTGCCCTGTGATCCAAAAAACCCTGCTGAGCACAGAACATCTACAGGGAGAGTTCTGCATATCTTAATCCCTCTGTCAAAGGCAGCACATCTGAACAGTAACTGTTCTTGTCACCTTTAGTGGGGGAAGGTTGACAGGAGGAGGAGGTTTCTTTTCATCGTGGACAAGTGGCAATAGAAAGATGATATCGCTCATTTGAATATTTTAACATAAAACAATGAATTCAATTTATATTTAACGTTAGCGTACAGATGTTTGAGATGGCAAGAAAGAGAAAGAGAGTGTTATGTCCTCTACTCCTGCAACTGCAGTTCATTCCCCCACAGGACTGTGGGTTAAGTGACAGCTTGGGCCCATCACTAAGATGAATGGTTCTGTCCTACACAAGGCCTTTTAATTAGCTCCACAAGCTGCCTTTTATAAAGCACACACACACACATACAGAAATGCACCCGCACACGTGGTATTATGCACATGTGTTCACAAACATGTGCCCACAAGCAAATGCAAAAACACATCTATGAAAATACAAATTTGGGGTTTTGGTTTGATGCATATTTTAGCGGAAAAAAACTATTTTTTGTCACAGTTTCAAAACAGACAACAAATACCTTTCATGAACCCCAGCCCCCCCATCTATGTGTAACCAAAAAATGTGGGCGTTACAAGTCATTTCCGCTGGGTGAGATCAATCCATCATCATTTTAGTGGTAGAAAAAAGGGAGGGGGTTGGTAGCATCGGTGGATTAGGGGTGGAGGCAACGGAGGGGCGAGTGAACAGCCTGGCAACCAGACGGGTACCATCAAGACCAGGACAGGAAGCAAGACTCACACTCCTCCTCCTCCTCCTTCTTCTCCTCCAAGAATCTTCCTTCACACATGGTTGGGAATGGAGAGCCCCATCCACCATTAGAGCGTGGGTGGGGTTATAACAGGGCCTGGGAAGGCTACAACGAACCACCAGGGCTGTTCCAATTACAGAGTGACTGATACCAGATGATGAAGCTTGTGGCATCTCACATTAACATCCACCATATCAGCATCTGCCCAGATGAAGGGCTATGGAGGGACACTGAGCCCCACGCACGTACAGTACCATCCAATTAGTGGGGCTGCCAGCTACCCAGCATCATGTTGGTGGGTGGAGAAAAAAAAAAAAAAAAAAAGGAAGACTGCCTGAACGGGACTGTGTCAAACCTAAACCAATGAGCAAAAGGAGCTGTAATTGTCACACTTTCATCATCTAAACCTTCTTTGTTGGGCTGCATCGTACTGGCTGTTAAAGTGAGGAAGACAAGTAAAGTGACAGAGAAAGAAACAGAGAGAGAGACATCACTTTTTTGATTTGATACAGCCTAAGATGGTCAGTGAAGTGCACATAATAGCTTGATCTGTCAATCTCTTCCTCTGGAATGTTCCCTTTTTCTTCCTCCTTACCATACTTGTTCAACCACACACACACACACAGACACAAACAAAACACGCAGACAATAAAAGCAGCAAAGGGGCTTACAGTACATCTGTCACACTGCTGGAGCAAACACTGTAGTCTCACAAGACACCACCAGCTGTTATGGAGCCTGACTCGAGGTTTGTTTATAGCCCCATTGTTTTCTCTGCCCTGTCTTTCGCTCCTCAATTTCAATTTACTCAGATACACGCTAACACAAAGGAGGGCAGTGTGTCAACGCCCACAGGCCTTTGAAGTGCAAGCTGAATGTTAGTTTAGACATCTGAGAGCAGCTTTAGAGTGAGCCCGCTCTCTCCCCTGTGTCTGCTCTGCATTTATTGCACACATTTGGTAAGATACAGGACACTCAAGAGTATGAGGCTGGAAAACACTCGGCCACTCACTGCCCAATTTGACTGTCAGCTGACCCAGGCTGTATCATTCCTGCAGATATGAAGGTACAACAAGAGCGGAGAGAAAACACGCCGCATAAAATGAGATCTATATTGAACACCTCGGCGTGGTATGTCCTCATTTCCTAACCTGCTCCCCGCGGAAATAAAATAATTCTTTATCAGATCTACTTTAAATACTGACAGTGCTACAAATCTGTCAGATGCTCGGTGAGTAACTGCATTCCATTCACTCAATCCTGACGCTCTTTGCCTGCGTGGAAAATGGTCATAGCTGCCGGGCAAGTCAAACAGATTTGATTTCACTCATATCTAGTAACAGTACGTTTTTCTTTCTCCTGCGCTGGCTGTAACAGAATATGCCTTGTTCCCCTTGGCCTCGGAGAAATCTTCTGCCTAGCAGGGCTAGAGCTGGACGGAGAGAATCCTGACTGGCTGTGGCTGGCGGCGGGTCTGTGGGGAGCGGGCTCATCAGCAGTCTATTGGAGAGGGAAAGAGGGATGGATGGATAGCGAGGATAGGGAAGGGGGAGGGAATCAATAAGCCGGCCAAGTGTATCCTTTCTTTGGTGAGCCGGTCCAAATTTCCCTTTTCTCCCTTCGCATAAAGGAATGGTCCACAGCACTCCAATCACAGAAACACTCAGAAAAAAAGAGAAATCTGGAGATAGAATCAGGAGAACAAAAAATCCAATCATACACCTACTGGGTAGACAACTTCTCTTAGTTTTGCGGCAAACAGCTAGTCCAAACTTATTATTGTGAGAAGGTTCTTTCCCTACAGGCTGAAAGAGCCATGAGGTACTTCTTCAAACAAATCCATATACAGTATTCTCCTAAGAGGGATTTACTCATTTCACTGAATAGACAGGCTTTCTCTGGTTTCTTTTGTTTCCACACATCAGCATTTCTTGTCAAGTTGTCTCAGTATACACCTAATCCTTCTGTATCTCACTTGTCAGTATGTGGAAAATATAAAGTCCTGATTATGATGAAACTCCTGAGGGATGACAGTAAAAGATAGCATCCCCTGACAAATGCACCGTCACCTCTTCAGAGACAACTCAGGATAACAGACAAGAGAAAGAAGAGCTCTTTCTCCAACTTAAGACAAGCTGGAGGCAAAATATCACGCAGCAGTACCACCCATGTCAGACAAATCCTGAATTGCAATTCCACTTGTTAGTCATGTGTTCAAAGGGCATCTCTGTTACCGCAGTCATCAAGAGAATGCATTAGTCAAGCCGGCATTAGGACACTTAACCTCTGCCAACAAAGTCAGCAAATGGCCTAATCGATTCCTTCAGATCAGTAAAGAATGGCAAACAATGGCCAACAATCACTGTGAGCTCTGTGTTGAGGGCAAGGCCTAAAGCCTCTCCCACAAGGTCAATATTGGAGCCACTCTACCCTGATAAGGACCCAATGAGAGATAAAGAGAGGGCAGAGGTGCTGAAGAGTTGGCTGTGGTGTACTTTCCACTTAGCCTGATTCATAAAGAAGATGACCTCATATCCTGTTTATGATTGTCCATCCATAGATGGTCTGACTTGGGCTGAAAGAGCTTTTATTTGATAAAACATAGAGGGCGATCATAAAAGGGCCCCGAAGCTGCCCAATACAACCTAGATCTCAAAAGTGGCAGCTAAAATCATTGATTCTGACTCATGTCAACAAGACCATGTCACTGTTTTTCAAGCTTTATCTATCTGAAAGGGCCATGTATGATGAAAGGACAGCTGTCATAGTGGGGGACCGGCATAAGTAGTGTGATGACAGAGCGATGCCGAGAGAGAAAAAAAAAAAAAGAGGTCATGTAGCTGAGGGCACTTAAGAGCCGTGGACCAAGGGGCCAGGATATTGTTCGTCAACACGACTAACCCCACAGGGCTCACGGAAAACAGTCTGGCTCTCATTTAGCCTGTCCGTGGCTCTCTAGTTGGAACTACAGTACAACAAACATACCAGCACTTAAAAATGGATATTCAAAACGGCAAGCGAGGTCCAATGATATGCTGCAGGTTTCTCATTCCACGTACAGTATAATAGGTAATTAGGTTAAGATTATGTTGATTATAATTGTATGATTCAAAAGATTACTAAGCCAATTAGCCAGATTATATAATTTACACATCCATAAAATGAAACTCTAATGATCTCCAGGGAGCGCTGGGTAATATATGCATGTTTATGCTGTATGCAAAATACAAAATAATACACATTAGATGTTTGTCGGAGCACCAACTGCTTAAAATAGCAACATATGCTTAAAATGTAGCAGAAAATCTATCGTGTGAGTTTAAGTAAGAGAATTTTATTGTATTAAACCCATTAAATCTAGCCTGTTTATCAAAGTAAAACCCATGTGTGAACACTCTCTGCTTAAGGGAAGTGACTAATATAAGAAACACAAACAGTTTTTTAAACAGCGGCCTCGAGCACTTCGTCCAAAAAGAGCTACATTCACCAGATCCTGATACAGTAAAGCACAACAGACCGGCTGGGCTGTTAAACATAAGCATGCTATCTACAGTTCACTGACATTTTCCTGGCAATATTTCTGGGAATATATGTTTCAATTTTCCAGTTTTCACTCACTGCTATTTGAAGCCACAATGTGTGAATTGGCTAGCATAACCTGAAGTCTAAAAAAAAAAAGAAAGAAAGAAAGAAGGGAAATGTTGAACAAGCCAAGAAATTAAAATCAAACCTAGACAGTAGCAGAGGAAAACGCGGCAAACACTGGCATGTGTCTTGTTGGTTTAGAGTAACATGCAATCAACTTATTTCTCCTTTTCATCTTTTTCCTGACAAGGGCTTGCAAACAAAACCGTCTCGTCTGAACAATAGAGGCATGATTGTTGTGGGCATAAAGTGAAACTTATCTGTCATGTAGCCCCCTTCCAGTATGCAGCACTGAAGCCTTGAGAAGGAAAAGAAAAGCCAAAAATGTCCCTCGGTACAATGGCCGCCTTTGTCAAACTGCAGGCTGATACATAGCAAACAAAATGGTAAATGTTTGAGCAATGAAACTGAATCCGTGTTCGTTGCTCAAAGTAAGGCCTAACCTGCTTGGTTCTTTGGCAGGCTCTGTACGTGTCTTGGGAGAGGAGAGAAAGTAAAGCGTTTCAATGCTTTACAAAATACCTAGCTTTTATCAATTTAAACGCTTTCAATGATCTGCCTTTTCATTCAGTCGGAGGGATTGCTCGAGGCGTGCATTTTTTATTGCTAACCAGATGGACCTACAGTATTTCCACATTTGGTCCTCTGGTGACAAACCTATGTTTGACTTTTTGGTTAAGGTCATGTGCTCTGTTTGGATTTGGGCCCCTGGTTTCAGACTGCCAACACATACAGCACATATCCATAAGTCACTCAGCTGGCTTACTGAAGGACTGAAAGCAGCGAGTGTTTCTTCAGACCAAGCGAAGAAAAAGCTGAGATGATGGAGGCACAGGACAGATAATGACTACTTTTAGTGCTTGTCAAATCTATCTAAAGGTCCCCTACATTTGTATGATGGCCCTCCAACATGGATGGACTTTGATATTTATATGAGGAAAGCCAGACCATTCCTCCCATCCCATGGGACGATGATTTGGTACCGGTCTTTGACATACTTGACCAGTTTCAGAGCTGTGGCGTGTTCACTCACCCACTGAGAATATCCAGATTTATCCTCTTTCACAAAATCTCAGGCAGGGATACAAATTACATGTGACATCACATTGTAAAGACATTGAGCAGAACAGCAGCCTGGAAGGAGGGATGGACAGGAGGAAGGAGAAGATGAAAGGAGGCATCAGGATGTCACAGTGAGTCTATTGTGGATTTTTTCAAGACCCAACGTGCCCTATTGTAGAGGGAAATCAACCATGCCTTCCTGTGCATGTCGGGTAATGAGGGTGTCCAACCAAGCTAACAACTACCATCCAAACACACACACACACACAGCCAAACAGACGCACAGAAACATCGTCAAGACATTTTTATTACTGAAAACAGCTTTGCTTAGTCTACCTACTCACAATGTATAGTCCTGGTCCATAAATAGATGCAGCCAAATGGTACAACATAAACTTAAGACAGAGTTGTGTCCCTCAGCAGCATCTGCCATGGAGTAAATCTGCCCACAGCCTGCAGCTGTCAACAGGAAGCCCAGAATGACCTCCACACACACACACACACACACACACACACACACACACACACATGCTCCAAGAGTCAAACACACACCAGTCTTTCATCTGTCCATGATTGGCTCAAGTCCAGCGCTATATATCTGTTCCACTCTCGTATACCGTAATAGAAGATAATATGCAGTCTTGGTCAGCACCCCTCCAGGTTATTATTACAGTATAATGGAATTAGTGAAATAAATTCTGTCAGTGCACTGATAGAAATAAGCAAATGAAGAAGTGCTACTGGACGTTTTGTAAACACATGCTATATTTAACTCCAGTGCCAGCCCATACCCCGTAGCACAGCGCCGACAAATGCACGTTCTCAAAGGAGGGCTTCTGGTTTCGTCAGTGCAATAGCTCCTTGCACCTCAAGTGCTGCGCCAAGATCGTCAGTTTGCTCAGATTTTCCCCAAGCCCGTCTGTCGGAAAATTTACAGGATCCTTTTTTTGTTAAGTTTGTTATTTCATGAGCTCACAGAGTGAGTTTTTGCTGAGAGGCTTGTAAATGTCTTTTAGGACCTCTGATTATCAGGGGGACTATAAGCACCTCAGAGAGTGGACAGTAGCAGTTTCAATAATCTATCATCGAGAAAACAGAGGGCGAGGAGTGAAGTAACCATGTGTATATGTGTGTAACCGCCCACACTTCAGCCTACATAAGGAAGCATCATGTCATGTTTCATAATGTTTCATTTTTCCAATCATATCATGGAGACAGAACAGGCTGTTGCATTATTTACTGTACAGATGGGTTTGAGAAAAAATGTTTGTAAGTGACAGCTGAAGCAACGGCCCTGTACAGATCACATCTTTCATCAGTCTTCATTAAATAGACAACTGAGCTGAACAGAGTCAACACCCTTGATGAAACAACAGGAAGAGAAAACATGTACACATGTACACATACACAACCGCGCACACCCTCATGTGCACTCACAACACACACGGGTGCAGTCAATACAGACCAACACCGATCCATTAACAGTAATGAGCATATACTAGTCAGAGGGATCTCGGGTCTGACAGCGGTAGAAAGACGGGGTGTGCACCCTGTTTCAGTGCCAACCTGCCATCTGCCCAGCACTGGCTGAGTTAATGAGGGGATTAGGCCCATGCACAGCCCTGGGACACGGCCCCTACCACCAGCAGGAGCCCACCAAGCCAGCACTTTAATATGGAAAACATGACAGAGGCAAGGTGGGCTACTGCACATGCTGAACAGAAACCCCACTGGCAGACGACGTGCAAGGGCATGTGGGTTGTCTGTTTGGCCATTCCTTTATGGATGAGATTGTGCGTTTGTGTGTACCTGTGTGTGCAAGGATGCTTGGGTGCATTTGTGTTAGGATGTACTAATAAAGGACTAAAAATCTGAACATGAGGCGAGCTACAATGAAGTGCTCGGCACAGGGAACAAGGGGGATCAGAGGGACTCTCTTCTCATCTGGCACAGACAAAAGAGCTGCTTGATTAAAAGAAACCAGGAGGCAAAACAAATCTGTTCACCTAGAAAAGATTAATATGAAGAGAAAGCGACAATCTGTTGAACAAAGCAGGAATATGTTAGTGGCTCCGTTAGGCAGTGACCCCAGCCAGCACTGGGAGCACACCACTATTTACACCAAACATGCCATCAGCACAGCCAAACTACCTCTTGAGACTGCATGTTCTGAGGCAGCCAACCCTTTTACACAGGTCCACAAGGAGCACAGGAACCCTCAGGCCTTCATGGCAAATAGCAACACTTTTATGTGTCACTGGCTTCCTCCTCACGGCCATCACCACCTCCACTCAGCTTACGAGCCCGAGGTGAGTGTTCTGCAGCAGAGGGGGTGAGGAGAGGACGACTACGGCCAGGGACTCAAATGCCAACAGGCCACAAGATACAATTACTTTACAAAAGGCTGATTACAAAATAAATGAACAGATAAATGAATAAATCTACTGACCTTGGGTGCAATTAGCCCTTAATTACTCCACACTATGTGCCCTGGGAGATACATTAATTAAAAGAGGATAATAGAAAGCAACAAGGGAGGCTTTGTGTGGAAATACCTGCCAGCAAAAAAAAAAAAAAATCCACCACAAGCATCTACCATGGAGTTTTTGTGTGGACGCTCAAACCTCATGAAGCTTGTGATTTATTTTCATAGGTTTGGGAAGTAATGAAATGTGAAATCACAAAAAAACACTAATATGCCACCGGAAATGCCTGACATTATAGGTATTATCCGCAAACATCTACCAGCTCTCATGTTGGACATTTTAATTCAAACCTTTCATGCCCAATATTGCCTCCTGACCACAGTGAGGAAACTTTAACGATTAGGCAAATTGGGTCTTGGCAAAAATGTTAATTCGCCCTGTCCCCCCTTTTCTGTCCACAAACTGCTGCTGGTTGTGCCTCTGCAACAAACATAGATGTCCTTGCCTTCTTTCTTTGCTTTGCAGCTGTGGAAAAACCATCATTATCCTGCCCACCACCCACACTACACTTCTCCTGAAGCAGAGAAGAGCGAGGAATCCAGTCAACATTCACCATCCAAAAGTTTCATCCAAAGATCAGACGTAACCATAACCTTTAGCATTTGGACCACGATCTTTCTTTTTCCTCTTTCTGCCATGTGAAGCAACATCAGTTTTAAGGATTAAGTGTCAGTCTTCCCATAAAACCAAAGGACAATTGTGTTTATGTCTTGACCGTCCTTTTCTCCTCCCCCTGCCCCCTCCGGTCTGTCCGTCTCTCCACACTGGCTGATCAAGGCCCTGGGAGCCCTGTAATAACAGTCTGTTTAGACACTCATCACTGATTGTCAATTAGAGCTTGTGTCTCCTGTGACCCCCAACACAGAGACTTTAAGGAGCTGTTGACAGGCTCAGTCGTCCCTACCTGGTTAGTCACCGTACTATTTAAAGACGACGTCACCTCAAAACATCCACAAACTGCTGAGTGTCTCCAGAGCTGCCGCAGAGACAAATGGCCACAGGAACAATGTTAGCAGCAGGAAACTAATAAACATTAATGCACAAAGCCAAGGCCTGATGGCTGAATTCAGTATGTGTTTAAAAATAAAGAATGAAATCAAATCACTGGCACTTGCAGATATAGAATGAGTCATCACTATTTAACCAAAGCCTAATAAAGAGAAACAGACCCCAGAATACGCTCAAATGGAATGAATGGCACGGCTTTTCTGGGCCTCGTATACAGCCTATCAGACCACTCGCAGGGCTGGAGGAACATTGTCCAGCGGTGGTGTTTTATTGGAGGCTTGTATTTGTTAATGTGTAGGCTCCTTCACTGTTGAGAGAGAGCCTAACAGAGAGGCTGTTGTGCATGGGCCTGGCTGGGCTCCACTGTCCCCTCCAGCCAAACTACCATATTCACACTTTTTTATAAAGCCTTATGAACTCGGGGCACTCTGTGTGGGTGAATAGTCACTCTACCTCTTCACACACAGAGTACTTTTTTTCAGTTCACCGTGTCAGCTGGGCTGAGAGCAATTGTTCCAGTGAGAGTGCTTTTGCTTTATTTCCATCACTTTTTCTTGCCCAGCCTTCTTCTGTGTCTTTCCGGGCTGCTGAATAGCTGCCTACACCCTCTCTTTCATGGTGCCCTCACTGTTGCTGGAACAGTGACGCCTAGGCAGGACCTGGGTCTTAAATAAGGGCTCGAGTCCTGACACATGTGGCCTGTGAACTGACAGCAGCTTTGTGAGGCAAGGGGGTGGTGGGAGTTGGGGGCCAGGGGCCAGGGACACTCAGGCAGGAGAGACAAGCTGAAGGAGCCTTGAGAAACAGCTTTGGCCAACAACCACAACAACACCTCAACAAGGGCTCCAGTCATCCAGTGAGTCCGCTGGAAGGAAAAGGAAGAAACGGCACCGCTGCTAGATGCCAACAGGAATCAAGAAACCCTACATAAGAGGGAGAAGAGGAGAAAACCTAAAGAGAGTCTGGACAGATGATGGACAGAGGGTTGGAGAAAAGGAGAAAGAAGGTGAGGAGAGAGTGAAAGGACATAAACTGTATTGGTGGGCTAATAGCTGCAAAGAAACACGCTTTCTGTTTGTCACAGAAAGGAAGCTGGAATACATTCTGAAGCAAACAACCTGGGTAAAAGGGACATTGTGGAAAAATAGGAACAGACAGGTGAGAGAGGAGAAGAAATGTGTTGTGTGTCACAACACATTGCTGCATACACCGTGGTATCTGCGAAAAGGCCAGCAGGGAGATAAACACCTCAGAAAGACACAATAAAAAAAAGCAGCCAGAAATAGTTCAATGTGACAGCGGGGATGACAAAGACAACAAATTAAAGTGAAACTGCACGAGAGAGGTTTTAGAATTAAACGTCTGCATTGCAACAAGAGCATATTAAGTATTGTATTATTGGTGATCACCTATAGGATTTCAGCAAAAAGCTCTACAAAGCTGAAAGAACTTCAGTGGGAGGGATGAAGAAAAGGAGGAGGAGGTGGGTGGTTTTCCAGGACAGCAGACAAAGAGAAAGACAATTACAGAGGCTCTAAAATCTATTCAGTGCATTTTGCTGGGAACTGTTCCTCCTCCACCTCTCTCTCTCCTCTCTTTCCTGAGTCACTATGCACCTCCTCTGGCCCGATCCCAGCCTAATCCTCCACTTTACCTCCATCTCAGATGATTTCACAGTTGTCACTGAACGCTGAATTTCCTCTTTCTTCCCACAAATGTTAACTGGGGACATGCCAGGATGGCGCCGAGATACTAAACTGGCTGGGGATGTGTCTCTCAAACTGGCAAATGTGTCCCATCACGGTTGTTAGCATTCTCCACAACAGAGTTAAAACACTTGGCTAACAGTGTCATTTAGCAGGTGAAAACATCCAGACTGGAGTTGCTGTCCTTCAAAAAAGCCAGAGGAGCGGTCACACCAGCTAATGTCCTTCACTTAATATTAGAACCATCAGATCATTTCACTAACAAGACAAGAGACCCTCTGTGAGAGCCTGAGACCCACGTCACACGCACATGCAGAGGCAAACTGAAGGTCATGATGACATGCCCACCTGTCCCCAACCGATCAACTAATGTCCACACATTATGATGGAAGTCTGTGGCTGGTCTTCAAGGGACTGTGCCGGAGCAGACTCCCTGTCTAATTACAGTTAGAGAGGTCACCGTCCTTCCTGCGGCTAATGTGGATTTGCGGGCACTAAATCCCGCCTTAACGAGCTGTGGAATCTATCTGACAGAAAGCGAAAAAAAAACATACAGCTGTGCAACATGGACAGTTTGGGTAACAAGACAAGAGACAGTAGCTAATGGTTTAAAATGCCACTGTACATTAAATCCCCTCTGTCATGTCCACAATTACGCCCATTGATTCCCTCCTACAGCTGCAACACCGCTTTGTTTCCCCCACTTCAGATCTCTTGAGCTTTATGCCATGAAGCTATGCCGCTGGTATGTGACCACTCCAGGCAGCTAGGTTTGAAACAGGGTCAGAATAACTACGCTGGGGCAATGTTCTTGGCACAGAGAGAGCCATGTGTTACCCTGCTGGTTACCACTACACACAGAGGAGCGAGGTGTGGTAACAGTAAACAGCCCAGACACAGGAATGCACAGGGCAGTAAAACGCTATGCAGCACCATTCATCACACACCCAGAGCTCAGCAGGGGCACAAATATCAACGTTTCCCCACACGCCCTGTTCCACAAACAGATTTCAGCATACTTTTAGTCTCCCTCTGCCTATAATTCTACCCCGTGCCTCGCTGACTATAACTGACTGTCAGGCATTCTTGCCGTCGGTCACTGATGTGCTTGTCAGTGAAGTTTTTATTAATAGCTCGGTGAGTAAACAATTTGAGGTTTAGCCTAATGCCACATAGGCTACGGTGGTGCATGCGGAGGGTCACCTCTGGGACAGAATGTCAGAAAATGTGGAGGATGCATCAGCTGATGATTGATACATGAGGATGGAAACAAAACATGTTTTCACGAAAGGCTGGAGGAGGACAAAAGTCATCACTTTGATTGACTCTGCATTAATAGGCAATGACGATAATATACGAGTCAACATTTGTGTGACTAACCTGGAAGATTCAATAAAAGCAAGTGGCTGTGACCAATGAGCGGAGGTGCGGTCCATATACACCGCTATGGATCATTTAGTCCACCATCAACAGAGTAGGGCAGCAGAGCTAAAGCATGTGTGACATTCAGGAGCTGGAGGTGTCTTTCTTTCACTCTGAATGTGTATGTGTGTGTGTGTGTGTTCACAACCCGAGTGTACAAGCTCCTCCAAAGTCTTTGGTGATAAATCCAAACATTTCTGGTCGACTTAAGCACAACGTAAATCTGTCCTTGGAGCCAGTCAGCAATAAACATCCTCAGGGACAGAAAGAAAGCATAAAAAAAACAAAAAAACAGAGTGACATCCAGCAATCTATTCTCTGCTCAATATGTCCCTCCTCATGGCGAGGACAATCACCATTTATCTCACTAAAGGTTTGAAAACTTTCAGTCCCCCACTTTCTCCGGTTTCCTCGATGTCACCGCGTGCACGTGTGAGATCCATAGCCACATGCGCTGAGCTCCTTCTATTCTTTCAGATTCCCAAGGATATTTGGATAGACAAATAATTTAACAAAGAGGTGGGATTAGAACAGCGTGGAACAAGGTGCTTGAAGCAAGAAACAAAAAAAAAAGGAAACAATGAGCGATAAGGAAGACTGTGCAGGGAAGATAATTAATGAATGGCCGCGTCAAATAATACAAGCTGTAACAGTGGGACCTCTTGTCCTACTTCTGCTGCGTATTACGCACACAAAGACACACAAATAAGGGGAGGAGGAAGAATTAAAGTGGTTCCAAAAGGAATTTAATAGTGATTTACCAACAGACTTTTCCATAAAAATGTCTTAAGGAAATAGAATGTGGAACAACATGGGTCATTGAGAAACACAATGAAAACAGAGAAAAGCTGGCAGACGGGGACATTCTTACAATAATGATGGTGAAGCCACATTGCATTTGAAAAAAGATATTGGTCAAATAGCGGTAAAACTCAAAACTTTCGGTGATGTGGGGTTCAGGAGAGTTCAGGGTTTTTAGAGTTCGGTTTTATTTGTTAGGCTGTGTCAGCTCATCAAGGTTAAAGGAAACAGACAAAAAAAAAAAAAAAAAGTTCTAAATGGTCTGAGAACTATTTTATATGGAAATCCTGACATTAAAAATGCAAGTCAGACCAGAGGGAAAAAAGGGAGATAGTGAAACCAGTTTCCAGAGGTGCATATTTACTATAAGATGTGATTTAGAAATTAATATTCAAATATATTCAGTTCATGGGTCCTGCCTTGAATTATGAGAGGCAATTTTTTTTTCCAGTGTTGAGAAAGTGCCATTTTTTTTCTGTGGCAGGTAATTGAGAGCAGTGATGTGAATAGAGTGTCGGATATGGTGAAGGCCTGACTCTCCCCTCAGCGTCAATGTCTTTCTGAGGCCCAGGAAAGAACCATTGTTCCATCAAGGGACACAAAAAAAGGGATTAATTTGAATTTGGTTTACAATGCCATGCCTTTCAAGTTAATCCATCTGGCCTGTGCCCTGGAGTTGCGGGCTACTCCCTCCATTCCCCATTCACTCTGCCAGTGCGCTTTGTCTACAGGAGGGGTAAATGTCAACTCTACCACTGCTTGGGCAGAGAGACTACCGAGAGATACTGAGCCAGGAAAAGAAAATGAAGACAGAAAAAAAGAAATGTTTTCTAATTCTTAAAGTTGATCTGTTCACTCCTACTTTGCGCTACCGATTTATGTACATTGTATACGCAGTAACACCCATCTAATGATGATGTATACGCAACAAACTTCTCTCTAAATGCAGAGGAATTATGCACAGCGCTGCTGTAATTTGGCTTCGGCAGATAGAGGTCTGGCATTGAGATTTCATAAATAACAGGCTGTGTGTGAAAAAAACAGCAACAAAACATTCATGTCCTTCTTTCCTGTGTAGTTACTAAGTGGCCCACATTATCTGGCACCCCTGCTGAGAGTGTTAAGATGAGTTGCACCATCCATCCATCCTGTCCGTTTCCTCCTCTTCTCCTAGACTCTAACAAATTACTATAATGGGCTGCTGAGGGCCATTTCAGTTGCTGTTTGTTTGTCTGATTCTTTAATTATTTCTCAAAGATGTATTTTCTGTCATTTAAGCTCTCTCCATATTTTCCCAAAATGGCGTGGCATTAAAAATTAAAAACAAGGATGTGGTGAATTGTGCCTCTGAAACCGGAGAGAAAAGAAAGACTACAGTACTCCATGCTGTCATTTCTGAACTTACTGCTCACAGCAGAGTATCCAGAACTTTTATGCTTCTCTGGTATACAGTATTTAGGAAGCTGCAATGACCCAAAAATCATAAAATCTAATTTTACATGAGTGGTTTGGAGAATCGAGTAAGAGGGTAACTGTGAGGCTGCAATGGGAGCCTCATCTACAGGAAAACTTATTGAGCTCCAGGGCACAAAATGAGAGCGATTTAAAAACCGTTGCTACCATCACTGGCTGAGTAACAAGACCGCCTCTCCTTTACTGTCCCACTTATCCTGTGGCTGCTACCGGAGGGACGGTCAGACAACTGACCTGTGTTTTTCCTGCACAACTCCCAGTGCAGCCCTGAAGGACGCGCATCTCGACAGATCAACGGAGGACAAAGTGAACAGTTGCAGCAGACATCTGCAAGGCAAATGTGATGTGGAGAAACAACTGCAGGATACAGATGGGGTTTCTTGGCTGTTACCAAGTTAACAAGCCTTTCAATTAGCGAGCACGGCAATCCACAGCAACAAATATCACTAAACACATAAAAATGGTTCATTTGGAGCTGAACCTAATTATTGCAATTCATTTTGCTCTCCAGAGAGCTCAGTAAAATACAGATAAAATACACAACAAACAACTGAGGGGAAACACAGATTTTAATTAGATATGTTTTATCAAACAACTGCTCATGTCCTCATGGCACCATTTAAATACTGCTGTGCATTAATCAGGCTGCTCACTGTGGAGCACATTATGCAGAGAAGATGTCAGTATAACTCTCCACAGAGTCTAAAACATGGTATCAATTCTTTCCCTTAACTTCAGCTCTAATAGTGCTTTGTCCTTAATACAGTGACAAGACATTTAGACAGGCAGGCCAGGCTATTAAATAAGCGATGAACAAAGCTCGTACTGATATTTTATTTATATATGGCAGTGTGCTGTGCAAAGACATGTTGAAAAGGCTTAGGAGCTAATGATGTGTGCAAAAATCTCAGCGTCATCCTAACCTAAAAGGTATTGTCAATTTGACTGTCAAATGTAAACAAAACGTATTTAAAACTCAAGCACAGATACATGTTCATTCCTCGAGAAAGACTTTAGATGATAAGTGAAATAAATGAACAAAGAAAAGTTTGACAACTTAATTAAATTAAGACAGATACAACAGAAGAACACCAACTGTGATGCCTAAGGGGGGCACTGTACTCCAATTACAGATTTGTTTTTTTTTTTAGGTCAAATCTCAGTAGTACGGGCGAGGATTTAACTAATATTCAATTACACAGTGGCTTAGTTCTAATATAAGCCAGCAGATTTAGCTGTCAGTCAGAGTTTGACAGCATGCAGCATGTAAAACTAGAATAAATGGACACAGTGTTGTGGCCATGACAGATGTATTTAACCTACAAAGATCCTGCATCCTGCTCGCACTTCCTGGTACACAAGCAGGCTGTCAGCGTTGTTTACAAGAGATCCTTTCACAGGCCTGAAAAGGTCAGTTTTCTAGCCTGTGTCAAAAGTGGGATTCATATTGCATGTTGCGGAAACTGCCTGTGATTTCTACAATGCTGCTATTCTTCAGTGCTCCATTTGAAACTGTACACCCAGAAGTACAAAACATTGTGATGCCAAATTGGAGAAATGCAGCATGCACAGCTCCTGCATAGTCAAGAGGTGTATTGAGGTAGACAGCTCATACCACCCCCTCTCATACACCATTAGTCCTGGCTGTGTGTTGCACATTCCAGCCCCCCTGAGTGTGTCAGGGAAATGGGGCCCCTTCACTGTGGATCCATCTATAGAGTGCTAATCCGCTGGGCCATGCAAAACAGGGACGACCAAACATAAATAAATAAGAATGAGTTGAATCTCTGTCTACTTTTCCCATTTCAATCAAGTGCTGGGATGGAAACCAGACGGCACGGTCACATTCAAAGTCAGTCCAGGCTCAATTAGAAAGCCCTCACTGAAAACAGCGAGTGATTATTTTTAAGCCCTTAAAGTGTCTTTCCCTGCTGGCTGAGAAGTGGGGAAGTGGGGCTCAGGAAGATAAAAAAAAAGTACCTTTGCCCCAAAAATCCACCTTTCTCCCCACGGCTGTCAAAATGTATAAGGTTTATAAACAGAGACAGACAGGATTAAAGGTGCAGGAGGGAGGTCAAAGAGAAGGGTAAGGAGATTGAGGACCCCCAACTCTCTTGACTGACAGATAACAGTCGCCAGCAAGCGCCGGGCAGAGGCTGATCACAGAGACCACACTGCTGTGGAAAAAGGACTAACCTAACCCCAGGACCAGTTTCCAGTCTGGAAACTAAAACCCACTATTTATTATTCTTATCACTCGTTTAGCATTCAGTCCTGTACCAGTGTGCACTGTATAATGATAGGCACCACACTGAGGGAGAAAGAGTGGAATACATGGTAGTGTTAGTGGTTTATATACCCGGGGAGCATTATCATGTAAATGGTAGTTACTGTACAGTAAAAACCCTGCTTTTAAAAATGATAGCAGCTGGGGCCTCAGAGAGGAGGAGGAGGCATGTATCCTGAACATAAGTGCTCTTCAGGGACACTATCCCAGCTTTTTGTCTACTACATCAAAGAGATGCAGCTGATGAGCTTCCATTTCCACTTCTGAACACTGTGTACTTTGTCTATCAAACTTCCATATCACTTTCTCCGTGCGCATGACAGGTGTAAACGAATGATCCCAGTACCTGGCCGTGTCATGTTTCCTATTAATTCTAATCACTAAGTCCTTCTCAGCACGGACTTGGCTATAAATAACTGAAGAGTCTTGTAAGCGGCGCTCTATTTCTGAACGGTGGATCACTTGAAGTATTTCATTAAAACTCTGCTTGATAGCACAGTTCATTTGATTACCTTGATGACATCCAGCTAGTTTTATGCTCTACAGCTGTACACTATTAACGCACACCGCCATCTTACTTTCACTCATCACCCAAAGTGTAATTCCACCTGCGCAATACGCACAGCACAACAAAATTTCATTATCTCAATGCAAATCCCTGCAATTTTAAATATGGCGACGACACTTTGGATCAGGAAGAAAGGGTAATATTGGTAAGTAATAAGGGCAGCTGGGGGTTCAGCGATGCAGCATGTGTAGTGGACAAAATCCGTCCAAGAAATATGAGCAGTTTTATTCTGTTCCTTTTGTTTACCGTCTCACTGTGTTCCTGACCCAAGGATCGCACTGGCACTGCCCATATCGAGTTAAATGTCTCTGACCTGGACCAATAGAGGAGGTACTCGGTCTGTCAGCCAATTAGAGGCCAGTGTTGTCAGCAGGACAGAGTGATGTTGAAGCTCCTGATGAATACAGGCACGTCGAGGATATAAATCGGTTTCATCTGGTGTCTGTCCGTACATCCAGAGTGCACGTATAAGTACGCACACACACGCACACACGTCCACACTTCCACACATACACATCCCTGCTGAAAGATTTTCCCATGCTCATCCGTCTCACTTTGTTCCACAAACTCACTTGTGATCCATTGCAGAAAAAACCTTAGTGAGCATCTGTTTAACTTAGTTCTACAGGAGTACACGGACACTCTTTTAACTTGGCATCAAAGCTGACCGATGAATATGGTCCCTGAAGTACTTAACTATGAGCATTCGCTGCAGAACGAGTGGAGATATGGAGCTAAGAGGAACTATGATTTTTGTGTGGAAAAATCTGACAGTGCGGACGTAATATTCCATGACTGAACAAAAACTTTATTCTTTCAGTTTTGCAGTTTGAAAGAGTCTCATTCTGCAACATATGAGCTTGTTGAGGAGAAAATAAACATCTTTTGTGAAATGTTGCAAAAACAATTCAATCCCCTGACATTCCCTGTCACCTCAAATCCCTGTGACCAATGAGAAGTCACAATGTTAAGATAACATAGTTTTCAATTATTTCACTGAAAGCCAGATAGACGAGGATATACAGGTGTGTATTTAACGTATAGTCTACCATTTTCCATCTTGCAAACCTTTTGTCTACAAGCAAGGATAGATGCTCATTCTGCATCTGTGGCTGAGAGGATTAACAGACGGGCTAAAGGAGAGTCTTATCTCACCTTGCACAGATAAATCAGACAGGGATACAGCGCTGCTCTAGAGAGCAGCACAGAGGAAGACAGGGGCATTTGAACAGAGACGCCACACACAGTCTCCTCGCCAGACTGTTTGTTTAAAACCTGCTTTAAGGGTTTATGCTCTGCTCTGCCTGTCCTCAGGAATGAGCGGCCAATGGCCGTGGGCTCCAGGGTTGTTTGGAATGGGCAAAATGGTCACCTTGATCTTTCCTGTGACAGTTCCCAGACAATGTGTCTGCAGAGAACTTGGCCTACATTTTCTCTGTCTCTGACCTCTTAGGAATATCCTGACACCTCTCAGGTACGCTTGTTTTTGTGGCATGAATATAATCCGAAGACCCGCTGTTTGTCGGAAAACAACAATCCGTATCACGAACGCTGTGGATCAGATTCATAAATAACCTTAAAAATATTAAATTCACATCCCCTTCGTTACCTCATTTGTGACAGGCATTTATACAAAAGTCAATGCTGACATTTCCTTGCGTCTAGAGTACATGCCAAAGTGAATGTTATAGGACTCGGTACAACTTTATGGTCAAGATGAATAACAGTAGATGTTCAAAATGAATATATTTATAGTCATATGAGGACAGCTATAATAACGTCTGTGTGTCTGGAGGACAAAGCTAGCTTTATGTGGCAGCCTAAGGAAATAGTTGGAATCTTATGCGGGATGAAAGGAAACCATATTTTCTGATACAATTCAAGCTTGAAAGTACTGCAGCAGAAATTCTTTTTGCGGCAAAGTGAATCTAAAAAGGGTAGTGTGTGATCACTGCTATGTTCTTGCAGCATTGCTATTTTTCAAAAAATAACTTAACCACTCTGACCACATAAGGACAGATACTGAACATGCGCCTGGAGTACAGGAGGACACACTAAATAGTGAATCTCAGCGCCGTTGTGAAAAAATCAACTATATAAAACTGTTATTTTACTCTAGATAAAAATAACTCCCCACAAGTGGGAGTGTGCGAACCACCCGAGCAATTAGAAATTATTGATCTGCAAGATTATCTCAACAATTGTTAATTACAAAGCGCTTCAGTCTAAATGATTACCTGACGAGATGCACATTTCCGAGGAATAAGCTAACACGAATCTTGCTAGAGTCAATATGCATAAATGATGAAATATGTGCCCGATGGGCTGAAGGTAAGTCTAATTATGGTCTTGAAGGGATATTCAGTGTCATTAAGGGAATACTTTAACAGCTGATTAGATCAGGGATACACTCCCATCAACATGATTCATATGTGGTGAAAGTTAGAGCTTATAATCAAGACAGGTGGGATAATATATATGGAGAAAGGTGGAGAGTGGATACAGATGGAGAGTGCTTTCATCTTAAAACACTGTCATCTATTTTTGCATATGAAAAGTTCCCCTGCCACAAAGACGGCAACCTAGTCAAGGTGACCTCTGGGCGTGAAACATCAATGGATGCAGGTGCAGGCCAACTGTTCCATTGAAGGTGGGAAGCTGAGGAATCATGCCAACTTCAAAGAACCCATTGGCAAAAAACAGAGAAAGAGAGAGGCGCTTATAACATTTGACATCAATCAATAATGGTCTAAGAAATGGATTCCCATTCTGCTGACCAAAGGCAGAGCTTGAGGGAATCTTTATTCAGAGCCTCCGACAGAGCACGATGGTCATGAAGAGTTTAAGAGCATGAATTACATTTAAGAGCGACTTGCATTGTGAACAAACTCTGCAACGCCAAGGGATGAAAGCCAGCTGTCAGGCCACAGTGGCAACTGAGTGCTTCACTGCTGAGGACAGTGTCTGTTTGCCAACAGCAAATAACCGCCTCTGGCCCATTTAGTACCATCTCTCTTTTTCTCTCTTTTCTACAAACAAAAGCAGTCTGCCACTGAGATGACACGAGCTCTTCTCAGTGGCTACCACTCACCGCCCGATCAAACACAGAGCTGTATGTGGAACAGCCCAAAGCCAACACAGTAAAGAACTCTGAACTAACCAGAGTACATGAACACTACATAGTGCCAGGCCAACACAGAGGAATTTTAAGTCCCTTCTGTTTTGGCTCATTTGTTATCCCGGCATCTGCTTTGCATGGAAAAGTGTTCATTGGTCATGAAATCAAGTTAAAGAGAGAAGCAAATGAATACCTCGTGAGACAATACACTAGACCTGCAGTCATGACATGAAATATTAACATTTGTGCAGGTAAGTAGCAACAGGAAATACAAACAGACTGAGTAACATAACCAGACCACTCCTCAAGTCTGAACTGGGTCAGAACAGGAATCAACCTGCTGGGCTTTTACATTATTGCTGCACACCTAAGCCATAACACAGAGGAAGAGAAATACTCTAATAGAACATAGTGGTATAAAATGGCCTGATGCCACAGGGCTGCCAGCAGTAGAAACAAAAAGAACAAGGAAACTCTAAACAAAAAAACAGAGGTTTGAGAGAGAGAGCTGGAACTGACTTTAGGGAGATATCTCAGCTGGCAAGTGCTCAAACAAACACCAAATGCAGGCACATGTAGCTATAAACACAGCACTCACAAACAAATGTCACTAACACATATCACGCTCAGGGACACGCACACATACATTCTATGGCAGCGCTTATAGCAAGAGAGTTGCCAGCTGTTGGAGATCTTTGAGGAACAGAACACCACCTGTCCTTATCTTCCCCTCACGAGCCAGAGAGACTCTCCGTCAACTGGAGCCACCATCTACTCTCTCATCCCGAGCTTAATTGCAGCTTGTCCGCTATTTTCTCTTCGACAATTTATCCCGTCTTTGTTGTTCCTTCCCATCGCTCCTTCTGCACGTTTGATCTCAAAGCACCAGATTCCGTGCAATTATTTTAAATCACATCAAGGGTTTTTCTGACGAGAAATAATCTACATATTGTACCTGGAGTCCTGGTGGTGATGAAACCTGATGAGTTTTAGATTTGGGTGGATTTTTGCCAGATGTTACTCCTGTTGTTGCCAGATAGGAATTTGGCCATCAGGTCAGCGACAGTGTGTGTGTGTGTGTGGTGGGGTGTAAGGTCAACATATCTCCATCTCTGTGTGTTTACATTATCTCCTCTTTCACCTCTCCGTGCCATTGTTTGCTTTTCGGTTAGCTGAGCGTCTGGGTGCAGACAGATTGATAGAAGCAGGCTGAAGCATGGGCAAACCAAGCAGCTGCTAAACTCGTTTTTTCTGCTCTTTGTTTAAACACAAGTCAATGTGATACCCTCAGAACATCTAGAGTAAGCATTGTGGGAAGTGGATTTATCCCTGTATGATGGCACAATCAGTTCTTACTAGCAGCACTGGTGTCATGAAAACAGAGTTACTCAGCTCTGCTTCAGTCCATGCACTGATGTTGCACAGTGTTAATGAGCAGTCTGTAAAATGCTGCTGCATCAGAGGATCATTGACCAGAATACAGATCTCTGACAAAGCAATGAATATTTATTATGGTCATATTTAAAGACATTGTACGGCTGGTTCATTTATTGTGAACGTTTTCAGAATGTACTTGTACTTGAGCTTGACTAAATGTGTGTAAAACTAGAGACATATTGTTGAAATTGCACAAATGTTTCTTAATTCGGGCTGTTTATTATCTGTTCATTCATTGTGAATGTTTTCATAATATATTATGAATATATTTGTCATTATTTATAGATCATAATACAGTGTTTTACTGGTCTGGTCTAATTGTGAACTAAAATCCGTTAGACATCCGTGCATTAAAGGAAAACATTGGTTATCTATTGGTAATTTAGCCATTCTTCATAACTAATTCAGGGAAAAACATCCCATAAAATCCAAATCCTTATCTCACCAAACGGTTTTTGTGTTTAAAGGTTCCTAGAAGATGAACATAATTTCCACAATTTGATACAGATTAACATAAATACATTTGGACAAGCAGCACTATGATGCACAGCAGCTACTGTACAATTTCTGTGCTAATTTCTCGAATGTGGGCTGATAGGGAAATGGTGTGTAACTTAACATAAATTTTGTAATGTCAAAATCCAGGGCTATTTCCATCCTGCCATGGACCAGCATCAGCAGTATTGATGACTCCAATGTGCTCTGTATGGATAATGAATATTTAGCAATTTAGTGAAAAGAAAGGGAGTGAGTGGTTGAGTGATGGTCCGACCCTTTCAACAGTCTGAAATCTCAGCGCTTTTAAAAACTTCCTCCTTGTTCAGTATATTAGTTAATGCTGAGTGGCTTTGTAGTCGGTCCCAGCACGGCAGGAGAAATGCCAATGCATCCAATCAATACTTATATGATTAAAGCAGTTATATGTCCAACAATGCAGTACACTCACCTGTTGTGCATGTTCAGATTCACTACTCCAAGGATGAATGTTGCCACCGGAGAATAGTATCGTGCACATAATCAGGACTGAGCTGTTTATTTTCCCTGCTTTAAAATCTGCTGATGAAATAAAATGCTGTCTCCTTCTCGACAGAAATCCACAGAGACGCAGTGTGAGCAGAAGTACGAATGTCAGATCATGCAGTGAAAAAAAAACATACATCTATACGCTTATTAGTGGATGCATGACAGATGACTGTCCTCAGGGAAACATCCTCTCCGTCTAACCCTTCAACTTCTATTTAGGTATTCATGTATTTATTTAGTAGGGTCGAGCATGGGGTTTTGAGGTTGTAACTGAGAGAAGGCACTGCCGTGAGGCAGTTTTTTTTTTCCTTTTTTTCTTTTTTATTAAGAGTTCACAGAAATCTTTCATACGCATGACCGTTGCTGTACGACAGTCTTTGATATGGTAAAATGAATTTGTTCTTATTACCGTTTCATGAATGCATGACATATTATTTCTTGAACTAATACTAGCGGTGCACCCGATGGAATCCCGGTTGTTCCTTTGTAAAGAAAATTTAAAAGGTCCTGACATAAAGTGCCTGCATAATTGCTTGTAACCAAAAGTGATTAGCCTGATTACATTTTCTAGAAGAAGTAAGTCATGGCACGAAAACATACTGTATTTTCTAAGACTTTTAATTGTAAATCACTATTTGCATCATGCCTTTGTTAGTTTGTTGAATCCTCATGTGGAAGCAGCAATAAGCTCTCATTGAAAGGCTAATAAACCTCTATTGGCTGCCTTTTGTTCAGACTCAGACTAAAACATTGGACTTCAGCGCAGCTGCCTCAGAGTGATTTTGATAAATGACTTTATTACTTGTTTGGGTGTTGAGGGAAGATGTTTTTGTGCTGCCCAGTACATTAGTTCTTTGTCCTTACAGAATGATGCCAGCAGACTTCACCCAAGGCAGACAGTACATTATACTGACTGGTTTCATACAGGAGAAGAAGCACCTCCTCTATTTTTTCTCAGCCCAAAGAAATTGTCTGTCCAACAATGATGCCTCGGGGCTTTATACAGTGCATTGTCACCTGGATTAGTGGGCTATGCTATTTTGGGAATGAGCACTTGGCCACTTTCTGGCTGCAGGATGGCTTGATTGGTAAGGACACTGTCCCAAACAAGGTTGCTGATAGAGCGCACATGACAGCTGGTGTCCATCCTACTCAATATATCCTGGCCTCAAGATCTCTGAGTCTGAATCTCTGGGAATTGGTGATGCTGCACATGAAACTTTCCTTGTTGAAAGGGCACTCCAACTAGTCCAAAACTAACTGATAAAATGAGTTATTGCCCTGAGCATTTTCTTATTTAATGCCCATATCAGAAGGATGACACGTGGTTATGGTGGTTAAGGAAAGATTGTGGCGATCCTTGAAAAGAAATATTGACTCTTGGTTTGGAACACAAAATGGACAGCAGTCTCCTGATTTCCTCTCACTTTGGAAGGCACATTCTTCTTGAGAGGACAGCCTAATGGCATACTGGCTAATAAGAAATGGCCAAAAATACTAGACCAAGATTAAGAGTCTACAGCCTCTGGGTGAGGGTGTACTCGCACAGCAGTGCTTTGAGCTAATGTTAGCATCCTATAATGCCTACACTGGCAATGCTAAAGTTTAGCAGCTATAATAATTACAGGGTTCATCATTCATTTAGCGTGTTAGCACGCTAACATTTCCACCAAATACAAAGCTGATGGGGATGTCAGTGATTTTGCAAATATTTCATATAAATACAGTGGGGCAAAAAGTATTTAGTCAGCCACCAATTGTGCAAGTTCTCCCACTTAAAAAGATGAGAGGCCATCATAGGTACACTTCAACTATGAGAGACAGAATGAGGAAAGAATCCAGGAAATAACATTGTAGGATTTTTAATGAATTAATTGGTAAATTCCTCGGTAAAATAAGTATTTGGTCACCTACAAACAAGCAAGATTTCTGGCTCTCACAGACCTTCTTCTTTAAGCGGCTCCTCTGTCCTCCACTCGTTACCTATGTTAATGGCACCTGTTTGAACTCGTTATCAGTATAAAAGACACCTGTCCACAACCTCAAACAGTCACACTCCAAACTCCACTATGGCCAAGACCAAAGAGCTGTCAAAGGACACCAGAAACTAAATTGTAGACCTGCACCAGGCTGGGAAGACTGAATCTGCAATAGGTAAGCAGCTGTGAAGAAATCAACTGTGAGCAATTATTAGAAAATTGAAGACATACAAGACCACTGATTAATCTCCCGATCTGGGGCTCCACGCAAGATCTCACCCCATGGGGTCAAAATGATCACAAGAACGGTGAGTAAAAATCCCAGAACCACACGGGGGGACCAAGTGAATGACCTGCAGAGAGCTTGGACCAAAGTAACAAAGGCTACCATCAGTAACACACTACGCCACCAGGGACTCAAATCCTGCAGTGCCAGACGTGTTCCCTGCTTAAGCCAGTACATGTCCAGGCCCGTCTGAAGTTTGCTAGAGAGCATTTGGATGATCCGGAAGAGGATTGGGAGCCTGTCATATGGTCAGATGAAACCAAAATAGAACTTTTTGGTAAAAACTCAACTTGTCGTGTTTGGAGGAGAAAGAATGCTGAGTTGCATCCAAAGAACACCATACCTACTGTGAAGCATGGGGGTTGAAACATCATGCTTTGGGGCTGTTTTTCTGCAAAGGGACCAGGACGACTGATCCATGTGAAAGAATGAATGGGGCCATGTATCGTGAGATTTTGAGTGAAAACCTCCTTCCATCAGCAAGGGCATTGAAGATGAAACATGGCTGGGTCTTTCAGCATGACAATGATCCCAAACACACCGCCCGGGCAACAAAGGAGTGGCTTCATAAGAAGCATTTCAAGGTCCTGGAGTGGCCTAGCCAGTCTCCAGATCTCAACCCCATAGAAAATCTTTGGAGGGAGTTGAAAGTCTGTGTTGCCCAGCGACAGCCCCAAAACATCACTGCTCTAGAGGAGATCTGCATGGAGGAATGGGCCAGCGACAGCAACAGTGTGTGAAAACCATGTGAAGACTTACAGAAAACGTTTGACCTCTGTCATTGCCAACAAACGGTATATAACAAAGTATTGAGATGAACTTTTGCTATTGACCAAATACTTATTTTCCACCATAATTTGCAAATAAATTCTTTAAAAATCAGACAATGTGATTTTTCTGGGGTGTGGTGTTTTTTTTTTTTTTTTCCCCCTCTTCCTCATTTTGTCTCTCATAGTTGAGGTATACCTATGATGAAAATTACAGGCCTCATCTTTTTAAGTGGGGAAAAATTGCACAATTGTTGGCTGACTAAATACTTTTTTGCCCCACTGTATGTCATTGACCAAATTATACCGATGTACAGTCATCGGATCCCCAAAGTCATCCTAAGGGGACTGTGAACATCTGTACCAATGTCATGGCAATCCAAACGATAGTTGTCGAGATACTTTACTTTGGACCAAAAATGCCAACCTCATGGTGGCATTAGAGGAAATGTCAGGGCATCACTAAAGTTTGTATGAATCATCTTCTGGGGGCGATGAATGTCATGCATTAAAAGTTATTGAAATATTTCAGTCTGGACCAACTGACAGACTCTGCTATCCTAGCAAAGCATCATTTAAAGTATTAAATTCTGTTCAACAGTGTACCAGAAAAAGAAAATAAACTACAAAATATACACTTATATCGGGATGACTGAAAAATAGTGTTTTTGATGATTAAAAAAACTGCTTTTGTGACTCACGAGATTGAATGTTCAATATGTGGTCTCTTTTGTGGTTCACTTTTGGCTTATTACAGAGAAAACACTTTAACTTCTCCCCAGGGAGTGCTCTCTTCTCCAAGAAATCTCATGCTAATACCATCAGGCCCCAGGTAGAAGCCCAGCCAGAGTGTAAGGATAGCTGGAATCAGACACAGGGCTTGTCACTGATGACTCAGACAGTCCTCAAGCCCAACACAATTTGGCGCACAGGAGAGCCACCATTGCTCTACCTCAGCATATGCAGCGTGTGTTCAGAATATTAAACACACAATCAGCACAAGCAAGTTTGGGAGTCCTGTATGTTAATTTGCAATGATAACTGAGGCCACACACCCTATCTGCCATGTACGAACCACTCCATCAGCAATAAATACGAGAATTAATGCCAAGCATGAAACCCTCACTCAATGAATGAGATGCATGTCCTGGATGAACCTCCGTGATGAGAACAGAGGGAAACAAGCCAAGCTATGGTTATTCTTAATGTGATTCATGTTCTGTATGCTGAGAGTTAGGTCAATTAAATTTGCATTCCTACTATAAGAGGATTTTTTTTTTCCTGCCGTCCCAATTCGTTAATGGATGAATTTGTTGTTTGTTTTAAAAATAAAGAGCTCCCAAAATAAAAAAAAAAAAAAATTAAAAATACCATAATCCTAAACTCAATGAAAGATCCTTTGTGATATTTATTAAATAATATGAACTGTCCTGAAGTGCTTGCACTTCTCATGATGTATGAGATTAAGCATGAAACCTATTGTAAACACAGAAGGCAAAGAAATATATTTAAAAACAGTCCTTTTTCTTTTATGTACGTAAGTTGGACTCTCAGTCTGAGAGTTTAGACATTCACAGTTATGCATTTTGCCTCTATATTTGTTTGTGTGTGCCTGTGTGTCTGAATCAGTTTCACAGCACGAAGACAGGCGCAGTGAAACAAAATGAAGCTGGTCCACAAAAAGAAATCCATTACTGTGGCTGGCCTGAATTACAGTTGATGGCCACACCACTTATGCATGGTCATAATTTTCCCATTTTGAATTGTATAAATATTCAACTTAGCTCTTACTGTATATACGAGAATCACCATATTAATATTAGCTACAGCCTGCATACAACTCAATAAAAACAAAATGTGATTATGTGCAAAGCACTGAAACACCATATTTAATTGAAACTAGCCAAAGGCAAATTATCAAATGTTGAAACTGAGAAATTTTGAATTTCATGCCAGCAACACTTTGCAAAAAAGTTAAGACAGAAACAAAAGACTGAAAAAGTTGAGAAACCACCTGAACACCTGATGAAACACCTCACAAAGAATGAGGTTACCTGGAAACAGGTTAGTAACACGATTGTGTATAAAAAAGAGCATCCCAGTCTTTGTGAAGTAAAGATAGAGAGGGTTCACCATTCTGTGGCAAGAGTGCAACCATTTAAGAATAATGTTTCTAAAATTGCAAAGAATTTGTGTGTATTTCAATGTCTACAGACACAATTCTGTCACTTCCAACAACATGTCTGTGAACACAGTTCATCGCTGCATCCACAAAAGGAAAGTGAAACTCTACCACTCAAAGAGAAACTGTATATAAACCATCTTCTGAGGACCGAGCTCATTTAAGATGGACCGAGGCAAAGTGGAAAACCGTTCGTGGTCTCAGAGGTCAAAATGACTCCATATTAAAACAGTGCCAGTGCTAAACTGGCCTAACTGCAGTCCCGATTTGTCACTTATTGTATGTTTGGCACATTATGAAATTTGACCAAAGAACCTGAACTGGTGAGCAGCTGAAATCCTAAAGCAAGAATTGGAAAACATTCCACTTTCAAGATTACTGCAATCTGTCTCCTCATTCCCCAGATGCTTACAGAGTGTTGTTAAAAGAAGATAAACATGAAGGTTTTTCAAACATGTTGCTGGCATCAAATTCAAAAAGGGCATATCATTTTCCAAAAAACAGCATCTCTCAGTTTCAACAACGGGGTTGTACATTCTGCACATCATTTTTGTAAATACATATAATTTAAAAGATAAAGAATAAAATAAATTGGACATGAAAACAAAACTGAATATGTAAAATACAAAGACCTTTCTCAAACCTGTCAAACACATGGCCCTGTGATTGTGAATGCTGAAACAGAGCCATTATTAATGGTAATAATTACACCTGTGCTGTATCATGTCAAAATAAATGTGATAAGTGATTTACCTCAGATGCTTGTGCTTTACTGAACGCCTTCCCCCATGTAGACATTAGCCAAACAAATGTATCACTAATGTAAAATAATTGACACATAGCTTTATATAAACCAATCAACAACCAAACTAACATTTTGTTTCATTTTTTTCACACCAGTCTGATCATCTGACTTTATTTGAACCATGATTTCAAAATTCATTGCAATGAACACAAATAACGCCCTCCATCTGAACAATGCAAAAAGTCACAGGAAGCACTGTAGCACCATCTACTGGCTTCAAAATGTATTAAGAATAAAAAAAAACAACTCAAATTGGTTTGAAGAGCTCTGCTCGTTCATTATTTTATAAATGGTTTAAGCACTGCTTAGGCACTGCTTAGGCTTGAATAATGGAAATATACTGTTAAGCTCTCCTGGAGACCAACTTTAATTAACTTTAATAAGTTACACAATAAATTTAATAAGGCTCTCACAAGATTTCTATTTTTCTGTAATGACTAAAATTAAATTCCTAATTTACTTCTTGTAATTAGATTTTAGTTCAGTAATAAATTACTCAAAGCCATGTGACAGGTATATTTTCTTTGCATTACTTTGTGAAAATTAGGTCATTTACCAGCTCTCACAGAACACTTTTCAAACCCAGGGTAAAAATATTAAAGGATATACAATAATTACTAAACTTCCTCTGTGTTTCATGGTACTGGAGTAGATTTTGGGTGAATTTTCATATCTAGCTGCACACTTGTTATATGTCATCAAGCTCAGTTTAACATCTTTGGCACTATGGGGGAGGTTCTACTGAGGGATTTATCTGTATTTGTCCCCATTCATCATTTCTCTTTATATAAAAAGGGCTCAGTTCCTGCTAACAGAAAGTCTTCCCAGCAGAATACTTGTACCATGATACTTGAAGGTAAACCTATGCAAGATAGATGCTGCATCTTAGTCTCATTTGACAGAGCCCTTTGTCTCACAGCTTAGGGAGTTCATTTTCATTTCATCAGAGTCTTTTGCCTTTTTGGAAACTCCTGACTTATCCTGCTTTTCCTCCCTCAGGCCAAATACAAAGGCCACCGTTTTATCACTTGGTGAACTCACTGTTTCCCCCCTGGCAAGAAAACACAATAATTTTGTATTTTGTCATCACTTTCCTTCGGCCTCGGTCTACTCCTCATCAGCAACCTTTATGCCTTTATTATTATCTACCATAACTCTGGCTTGTTCCATAATATATTATTTCCTAATTATGCAGCGTACAGCGTTCATTTAAACTTAAATAATTATAATATACCTCTCACTGGATATATGACTTCTCACACATCTGTCTTTGAAATCAGTTCAGAGTTCAGGATTTATATATTCATTAAAAATCATTTGAGAATTCAAAGTCAGGTTGGCTTAATTGAGAATGAAAGTTTTCTTGACAGCAGCTGACAAAACCAATGTCTATACAAGGTCAACTCAGGAGCTATCCTGGAGCTTTCAGTAATATAACATAATAAACCTCAGCAGATGGAGTTGGAAATACAATATCTATGTTCGCATTTCTTGAGATTATCATAATATCATAAAATTGGCTAAAAACTTTCTAAGGCCACCTAATCACTCTGTGGACAGCAGCTCTGTCATTTCAAAGCAAGAAGAGTTTAAATTCCATAATAGCTAATGAGGCCTTTCTGTGTGGTGTTTGCATGCATGTTTCCCCCATATTCATATCCATATGGGTTTCCTCCCACCCCAAGGATTTGCATTTTTGGAACACTCCTGTATTTTCTCATAAATAAGGCACCAATTATGGGTCAGATACAGGACAAACCTTCCCATATGAACTAAAAAAAATATAAAGTGTTAAATATTGAATCAGCTTTACATTTAACTAGCTTTTAAATGGGTAAGTCTGTCTGCCCATATTTGCATTGGACTGTTAATTAGCAACAGCTCGGTGAAATTAAGTATTTGTTTTTTGTTTTTAAGTTACCAATTTACTGAAGAACAAATTTACACATCTTATGTGCATTACTATTATTGCACTGAAATGAAAATGTCAAAATATAATTTCTACTTTCTACTAAATGTCCAAACTAGGTTTAAAGAACATCATCAGTTCAATGAAGCCCACAGCAAAGAGAAACCACTTTGATGAAAAGATATTTACACAAGCAACTGTTTTCCCTCAAGTGCAGAGATAGCCTTTGCTGGCTTTATGGGCACACTGGGCTTAATTAACTTGGAGTGGAGTGTTTACTGTCCGACAACTGGCTCCATTTTGCTTTTGATGAATGATTGATGCTCCTCAGGAGTGAAGCATGGAAAAGGGCCTAATGCTCCCTATGCTAAAAGGCAAAATTATCAAATGATCAACATGATGAAACAAACATCTTTGAAGGTGATGGAATTAGGTATATCAGTGTGTGTCAATAAGAATAACTACAGGGAGTAATATTTTAAACTATAACCATCCTTTCTTACAGTATTATTGTGTTATTCATTAAGTCGCTCTGACACAACTACACTCAGCAGACCTTAAGGTTGGGATAACCTAAAGTTTCTGTGTGGTACCTGTGTTGTAGCATTAGCTAAGAGCTAGCAGCTCAGGAGAGTTAGTCTCTGGTCTGTGTGTGGTATGGCTATGAAGCAGATTTTACAGGAAGGGGCAGGTCAGGGGTGGTTGGTTGGTAACAAAAGCTGTCACTATATACATCACCTGCCTCCAGAGTAGCAAATTCAACTGCAATAGCCAGGCTTCAACCAGTATAGAACATGTATATTTATAGCACAATGTGTAAAATTCAATTGCTTTGCACTAAACCACTGTTAAATACAGTAGTTTTCAGATGAATAGTGGTGGTTGGTGGTTTGAGGTTTAGTTACACTTAATAGTCCAATATTGGGAAGATATGATTTTGCACCTCCTGGCAGAGTGACACTAATATCTGTTAAATATAAGGCCAGTTGGCTTAGCTTTACACAAAGCCTAGAAACAAGGAGAAATTGCCAGCCTGGACATCTTTAATAGTAACAAACCCACCTTCCAGCACCTCTAAAGCTTAACAATTAAGTGTTAAAATGGCAATCCACCAGTTTATAAGGCCAGACTACTTCTACTGGAAGCTCTGCTGGTTGCCTGGCAACTCTTCCTGGCCAGGAAATAGAAATAAATGATTTGTCGTGTGTTCACGCCTCACTTCCTGCATGATTAAAATACACAGGTTAGAACACGTGAGCTCTAGAGCTGCTGGCAGGTAAATTTTGTTACCCTTTAACAGACCCAGGCTAGTTGTTTCCCCTTGTGTCTAGTCTTTGTGCTAAGCTAACTTGTTGCCTTACATTGAACAGAAAGTTGGTATTGATCTTCAGATCTAATGCTCAACTCCTAAAATGGTAAATGGACTTTTTAATACAGCACTTTTCTGGTCTACTGACCACTCAGAGTGCTTTACAACACATTCACATTTACTGATGCCAGAGGCTGCCATGCAAGGTGCCAACCTGCCCATCAGGAGCAATACAGTTTGTTTATTCCATACGAAAAGGGTTGTGATGATACTAAGCTCACTCACACAAACACACTGCATATGTGTATTATATGTGTATTATATTTATAGGCACATAAAGAAATTCCAGGTATCTAGTACACTGTGTATTTCACATCAGCATACATGGATATTTTACCACCAAACAGAGTGTCAGTACAAAGAGTACCAAACACACTGACTGTGCAAGTCAAACCATGTTACAACAAGTCAGTGGAAAGCACTGCCTAACAGTTTCAACTTGTTATCAGCAGCTGTATGAATCTAATCGTACCTTTGCGCTATATAATTACTCATAGTTTCTATAAAAGTTCACAAGTTCCGGACACAAACTTCGCCAAACTATTTTAATATGTCAGTTCCTTATCTGGATTGTGTTCATCATCATGACAGCTTATCTTGGGCAGCACAGTGTAACCCGAGCCACAAAGAGGCGTTACCAGTCTGCTCTCGCCCAGTAGTCATTTACCGGCATATGGAGGAAGTGACTCATCTTGCCATGTCAATGTGAACAATAACATGGGTGTCGTATTCTCAATAATACACACAATTGACAGAACGTCTTGTGAAACTGTCACACCCTACATCTTCTACTCTATTGCAAAAAAGCATGGTGAAACAAAGGATTCAGATCTTACAGTCGCCTCTGAACACAGTGTCTGAAGTCTATAAAATCTGCTCTGAGAGAAATACGTTGACATTTTGTCATAATTGTGGTGCTACAGGAAAGGTCAGGTAATCACCATAAACATTAGAATTCATCCTCTGGAGTCCATGAATATGCACTGTGAAGTTGAAGGAGTTTTTCCATTAAGTTTTTAAAGGTCAGATAGTCACCAAAATCATTAAGAATCCTCTGGGGACCATTAATATCTGTGACAACTTCATGCATGTGTGGCGGTACCTTGTTGAGGTATCTTATGCTTTGTGTTCCCACACTGATGGACAGAAACAGGGAGGATGAGTGTGAAATCAGCCTGTGCATGCGCATGTGGTTAAATGCAGTAAAAACTAAGTGTGTCAATCACGTATGTATGTAGCAATAGATTCAAAATTCAACTCCTAACTGGCTCATAAATATTTGGGTTTCAATGTGGCTGGCTGTAGTGGGTTTTTGACTGAAAGGTTTGAGTCCTGTGTCAACAGCCGTAAATCCTCCTCCTCCTTCTGTGGCATCCCTGAGTGAAAACACTGAATCCCTACTGACTCCAGAGTGGATGCCCTGGAGCTAACCATATGCTATAATTGTAAAGAAGGAGACAGTTGAATCTCCCAAAGGATCAATATAGTTTCACTGGAGAATTTGCAGTCTGCTCAGTCTGGTTCTGTTGTGATGGAGATGTCTTTCCTTTGGAAGACCATTTCCACCAGGAATAGACTATAGACTATAGAAAGAATAATAAAAAGTTAGGCCATATAAAATAAAAATTATAAGATGAAAAGTCAAAATCATGGGATGATACAGTTTTTACTTACAATTTCAGAATTTTGACATAAGATACGAGATAAGATACTAACTAAAAAATTAAACTAAACTTATTAGATACACGTTTGACTCTGTATATAAGTGTGACTTTAAATCATGAGGTGGAAAATCAAAATTATGAGATGAAAAAATATTATTGGGATGAAAATATAATATTATAAGATGGAAAGTGAAAATTATGAGATTAAAAGTCAGTATTATGAGATACTAAGTAGAAGTTTTGATTTACCCGCTAATAATAAAAAATATATCCATGTATATATTTTTACCTGCTGAAAATGAGCTTCCAATGTTTCTTCTTTATCCAAGTGTAGAAATGTGCCTGACACAAGCACTCAAGTCAGACGTGTAGGCTGTATGCTGTACACCAATGACAATATAAGTCAGTATAGCATAGTACACACAGGGTCAACATATGTAGTCAGTAAGTCCTTGATTTGTCTCCGCACAGGGCAGAGAATAACCCCCCGGACAGACAGGATACCTGACGTGTTGTCCTGATGAGAACAGATTGTGAAATGTTCATGTGGTTTTTCAAGTGACGTCTGCAGGGTGGGATGATGACGTTTCAGACAGCCTCCACACAAAAATAGGCTTCCGCATGACGTAGTTGACCAGTCAGCATTCTTTCTTCAGTGAAGCCGGTAGTTAGCACCGCGGAGCCGTCGTGTTTCTGCTGTTTAAACAATACACCAAACCTTTAGAGGTTCAACACGACTTTTCCCAACCTTTTCTACTCGGTCTTTATTTTTTTTATCTCTTTGTGGACACCACAATAACTACACTGACGTCCCTTTTGTAAAGGTAAGATATGTCGGTGTATTGCTAACGTTAGCTGACTGTTAACTGACCGGTCTGGTGGGAAGTACGGTTGTTGTTTTTGTTTTGTTTTTTATGTGGATTTTTAAATTAAGTGGTAGCTGACCTCGTTGATATAGAGCAGTTGATGTTCGGTTAAAAACCCGGGCTGATTTCCGAGAGTTGTTTATCGCTTGTTAGCTGTTAGCTTACCGGCGGCCTACAGAACAAAACCCCTCAAGATGTCGCTGTGAGTGGACATCCGGTGTCTGAACAAAGACCTCATAAAATCAGCTGATGGCAATTTCTTTTTAGTTTACACTGAAGTCATTTACATCTGAATTCATACTGATTTCGTTCAATTATTAAAAGAATACTACTTTACATTGACGGACCAAAGGTTTTGAACGCACGGTGTTTAAGCTTTTTGCGTAAATCCTAACAATTGTGGCACAAGACTAGGAACCACGTACTGACGACTGTATTTAAAAGTGTTTAGCCATTTTTAGACGCTTATTTCATATTATCGAAGCTAAATCGGGTTGGAAACCCCCTTGACGTTACATCTAGATAATTATATCAAGGCACATGTAGCCTGCGCAGGTCGTGTGTCGACATCTCGTATAGCGTTTCCTGTATCGCTGCCCTCCGTGATTTGGGTCGGGTTTAGGTTATACACGGTAAGATTGGATAACAGGGCTTAATGTATTGTTAGGAGTCCCGGCAGACGGATGGTTCGGGGTTTACGGTAATGAAACACAGCGATTGTGAAATAGACGTCGACGTAACGAGCTAGCACCACCGTGCTAGCTAGGCTAACACTGCCCCAGTTTCGCATCCACTTGTACGGACACGTGCAGGCGCTCGTGTGCTCAACAATCTGGGTGTAATTTCTAAACTGGTAATGAAAACGAAACATACTATATCAGATACAGTTATCGCCTTGTTGTAATGTGTTGGATGGCGTTCAGATGTGTGCGTGTCTCCATTTTACAGCCATTAGCTGTGTGCTAATGTGTTGTTGTGTGTCTGTTTTGCAGGTCGCTCTTTCCTGTCCTACTCCCAGAACATCATTCTTTTCAGATATTCTTTGTCAAGCCGCCAAAGTGGAGAGTGTCGTCGCACCAGGGGGTCCTTCTCGTTTCAGGTATGAACCCGTGCCTCTTCAGGCTTTCTCCTTTTTTATTTATACTGACACCCCTTCATCACCTCACATAAAGGCTTAGGCTCACAGTTCCTTATGTTAAGTTAAAACCTTTTCTTTTTTTGCATCACAGTGTAGGGGGAGGAGGTGGGGGTGCACCTCAGCACTATCCCAAGACTGTCGGCAACAGGTGATTTTTCAAAATTTTCTTACACTAAACACTAGTCTTAATTAAATCCATTAAATCCACACTGGGCTTTAATTGCACTTTCACACATGTGGTGTTTCTTTTACACGTCTGGGGAAAAGGTGTTTCTGATATACTGTGTTATGGCTCCTACACCCTGATAGTGATGGTGGTTTTTAGGTCAAAGCTTCTCTTTCATGACCTCCCACCACTTTGGCAGTCATTTCAGTGTTGCCATTGTCAATATTTTGATAGAGCTGGCAGTATGTAAGCCACTGGGGTGTTTTGTTGGAATTGTTTGTCTCCGATGGCTTAAACATTCCAAGAAAGTTGTGTAATATTCACAGTTGTGCTTATTTAGGTAGAAACGACATATTTTAAATTTGTCTGGCATGGACACACCGTAGTTAAGTGACTTCACATCTCAACAGCAAACCGCACTGATCAGAAATGCAGGATATGTGAGAATATAGGCATGTAGCATTGCTAAGCACTAGTGCAGCTTATGGTGTCACATGTTGAAAATGTCACTTCACCTTTTTGAAAACCTGTTAGTTCAGTGGTGTTTCTGTAAGGCGAGCCTCCTTAACTCAGTCACCATGAATCAGGGCTAGGTCATGTCAGTGATGATCGGTTGTTTTCCAGTTGAAATATTTCTGTATTGTAACATTAGCTGTGTTTTGTGTCAATTTCAGCGAGTTCCTGGGGAAAACCCCAGGTTCTGGCGTTCAGAGATGGGTACCTTCTCGAAGCACTAGACGAGATGCCAACTCCACCAACGAAAAAGGGCAAAAGGATGCAATCTTCCGGAAAGTGAGAGGGTAAGTTTT
>JAAROE010000601.1:0-10412 GCA_036365135.1 Miichthys miiuy | reverse complement strand
TTGGTATTAAATTAAAAAGGGGATAATATGGCCTTCCTACTGATGTGAAGTGGAGAGAAGGAGCTGGAGCATATTTAACTCCTAATCCGCTTTCCCCCGATCTGTTGTTCTGCTTATTTTTCTCAGCTACAAGGCATTGACCGTTAAGACTAGAATAACTACTCAGAGCTTAATCTTCTCTGGAGGATGACTGTACGTGTGTGTGTGTGTGCATGAGAGGAAGAAGTAAGACGAATTGGAGCTGTGAAGGTATCGGTCTGTGTTTGTATGTGACAAAATGCTCAGTGTAGTTTCTGTAGTACATCTGATCACTGATCACCATCTGCCCCGTTTTCCTGCTCTATCCACAGGGGTCAGTGTGACAGCACTTTAGTTACCCTCAGCTTGTCTGGGGAGGGTGGGTTGGAGGAGTTGGAGAGGGAGGTGGGGGCTCTCAAGGTTGCGGCAGGCTGTGGTGCGATGGTGTCCTTGCACTTTCTGCTAAGAGTCGGGGACCGAAATATAGGGAAAGATCTGTTCTATTTAAGAAAGGCTTTTATGACCGAGGTTTTTTGGGTTTGATTCTTGGTCCTACTGAAGGAAGTCTGTCATATGAGGTGTACTGTTCATGTACACACGGTGTCAAATAGTTATTCTGTGTGGATTTAAAAAACAGTAACAGGGAAAATACAACAAATTACATTTATTACCACAGTGATAGAAGCAATAATAAAAGACAGAGCAAAAGTTAGTGTGCAGTTGCAGTTCCATAATAAACAGCAGAAATGTTTTTAGTCTTGATTTAGGAGAGTTGGTAGCTGGAGCAGACCTCAGATCTTCTGGACATTTATTCAGAGAAATTAAAGGCTGTGTCAGCATGTTTTCTTTAAACCCTCAAAACAGTAAGCAGAGCAGCCCCAGAAGACTCGAGAGGTCTGGAGGGAACTAATGCCAAAGCAGATCAGACATAATTCTGTATTGAATTATTATTCAGAAATGTGCACTGGTATGTTCAAATCTCTATGCAATACAACACTCTTTGAGTCTCATTCACACACACACATACACACACACACACACCGGCACATACTCACAGATCAACCTAGGCAGTGAAGGAGGCATAAACAATGGTAACCTTAGTTAATCTCATGTGTCTCAACAGCTGTACAAACAAACCCAGTATGTCAGGTAGATGTAGGGCAGGAGTGTGAGACCTGTGCCTGTCTGTCTGTCTGTCTGTCTGTCTGTCTGTCTGTCTGTCTGTCTCTGTTTTTTAGCCTCTCTGCCTGGATGTGTTGTTGACTGGTGTCTTTAGTGGGTCTTAACCCTCAATTTTAATCAGCCATTAAATTGTTTCCTGTAATTATATCAAATAGAAAGTGATGTCAAAATTGGGTACTGTTAATTAAAAATCAAAAGTCAGAGCAAAGTTAAAAAGCAGGCATGTAATGGTAAGTAGTGGGATTGAGGAGGGGGGTTTAGAAGAGAAAGCTGGTGTGTTTGTGTGTTTGTGGTGTTGGCGGGTCTGGCACGTAGATTCTGACGTATTTTTTATTCATGCACCCAAAAAGCCCAAGCAGTGAGAGCAACAAGCACCTCGTTCTCAATGGAGTGTGAGAGTGAAACAAAGCACTGCTTTTGTATTACACAGTAAATCAAGTGGTATTATTTTACCACTAAAATATTCAGTCTCTCAGGCACTTTTACTTTGGTCTCCAGCCATCAGTCAAACTGCTGAGGCGTGAGCGAGGGAAGGGGATAGAGAGAGAGAAAAGGAACGATGGAGACTCCATCCTCCTGTAACATGTGTCTACAGCAATCTTGTTAAAGAATGCAACAGATCTGCGGCAGGCTCCATAACAGTATTTGTCAGCAGGAGTTAATAATTTATTAGCAGTGCTGGGAGGGCTGCGCTCAGGCAGCTCAAGAGTGGAGAACCCCCTCTGCCCCACCCCCACCTTCGACAAGCCCCATACAATACTACCTCATATTATTGAAAGGGAAAAAGGGGAAGTGCAGCAGTAATTCTTTGAAAATATCTGAGGGCAACCATACGGTACTTTATTCCTCATATTTGGGCGGGATCACACAGCGCTGTGATCTAAAGGGGTTTGTGTGCAATAGATCAGCATAGACACAAAGATATTTGATGAGGAAAATAAGGAGCAGACCTCTGCTGAACGTGGGTACTACAGATGCATGTAGAATTTGATCATATTTTCAGATAGAATTACACTGTTTACAGCCGTGGTGTCTGTGCTGGCAAAATAAAATCAGCAAAACAGCTACAGTGTATTCTGGTGCTTTTGAAATAACTTTACTCACATTAATAATTTAATCGGTTTCTCTCTTGAAAATAAGCCCAAACTGTGCTTTAACATACTAAACAGTGAAAACTGATGGTGAGCTGAAGGGGTAGCTCATAAATCGTTGACAAGCTGCCGTCCCTCATGCTTGATTACACAACAACAATGGACAACTAACAAACCAAAGTAATCAATAAGTGCATTAAATGCTGCTTTCTTACTTTCTCAAAGACAAAGCCCCAGCGACTTTGAAGACTAGAGGCAGAGATGAGGGAGGGTCAGTTAGAAAAAAAGAACTGGTCTATATATAGCTGACAATATTGCGCACATTTGAAGGATTAGGACTTAAGTTCTCCAGCCGCGGGCTCATATGGCCTGGAATGCTTTGAGTCATGAATTGTTCCCTGCGATAATGTTTCATCATCGTGCAAAACAACCTCTGCTTAATTGGTGAGTATTAGAGGAGCGTTGTGCACCGCTCATCTTAGGAGTCTTGTGACTGCAGGACCATGTGTCCTCGACTATCCCATTTCCTCTTTCATCATAAAAGGGTCTGACTGGCTTTCACCCGCTGTATCTACTCTGTCACACTGTTTACCTTTTATAGACAATAGTGATAAGTAACTCCACACCGTCTCCCCCTGCCACCCCAACCCGCCCAACATGCACACTTGTCTCTCTCACTACTGATGTCTCGCACCTTCAAGTTTTGATCACAAGTCCCAACAGGGGAGAATATTACACCTCCTTCCTTTGCATGTTATCGGCAGGCAAAAAGAAGAGAAAACGAAATAAACTGCTAAAAACAAAAAGACTGTTATTTAAAAAAATGAAACGAGAGGGCAGGAAATAACAGATAAATGGCTTTCGCTTTCCATGTGTAGCAATGTGTACTCATCCACAGCAAGCATGCACATACAAGCATGCACAGATAAGACAGTGTGCACAAATTTACAATTCATTTATGTGAGGAAACATAATTCCAAGTCATACAAAATGTTTTCATAAATTTAACTTATGGTACATATGAGTGTTTTTAAAAAACTAACTGTTCTTTTGAAAAAGAAAGGTGCTATGACTGATGTGCTCTTTGTCACTAAAGGAGCTCTTCAATAAGTGCACAAAGCTAAGTGTGCTAATTAAATCAATTTGCAAACAATGGCAATAAATGTGAAAATTAGTTGTACAAACAATAGTAATCATTTGTAATAACAAAGTGAAGTAGATAAAGAAAATAGTTTGGGGGCTTTAAATCAAGTGTGTGCGTGTGTATGTGTCAGAGAGAGAAAGTCAGAGAGAGAGAAAATCATCTGTGTGTTTCCCTTCAGGGGTTCCTCCTGTTCTAACAGGTGTCGTGGTAGGGTTCCTCTGGGTTCTTCACCTGCCATAATGAGATATTACTACCTGACAGCTCCCAGCTGGAGGAGCATTGACACGGAATCCACCGTTTAGCACAATTAAATTATCACCCTCCATTGTGATTGTGCCATGCTGTGCAGCAGCCAGGTTTCTGGATACATAATCAACTCGTAACACGGGCTGTATACTGCACACAGCTCGTCTGTTTTTACACACACACACACACACACACACACACACACACACACACACACACACACACACACACACACACACATGCCTGCATACTTAGACACAATGTGCACATATATACATTTTAAACGTTTGTTCATTGAATAATTTAGATGTAAAAAGAAAAGAGACTGCCAGAACAATTTTTTCCCCCCTTTTTTTACTACACGTTTAATTCTTTGATACGCAAATTGATTAAATCTCTTAAACCTCAGCCGACAAAGTAATTATAGATAATGACATTAAAATATAGTAAATGGTTGGGAAAATACATATTTTCCGACAAGGTAACCTACTGTACAGTGACTGGAGAGTCGTCTAAATGAATTTGTTTAAATCGTTCCTCCATTATTGTTGACCTTCCCTTGCAAAAAGTCAACTCAATTATGGCGGCACTTCATCCTCACTTCACACTCTCTGCTGATGCCTTCTCTATTAGAAACTGCCACTGTTACCACAGCTAAAATCCACACTCAAATGATAGCCACCCAGAGCAAATTAAGCAAGCCACCTGAAGTGCACACTTTACATATTGAGCAGAGCATTGATAATTACTTTGCAGGGTAAATTATTTGCAATAATATGCTGCTGGAGGAACTGCCTTGTATCTCACTTTAAACACTTGTGCAGCTGCTATGACAGCATGGTTGGTGTCCTTGCCCCCCACGCAAGGCAAAGGCAGATGCAGGTGTGAGAGTGCTTAAGTGTCCCTGTCTGTCTACTCAGGAAGGGTCGATGAGCACTCACACACTGAATCCCTCGTTGCCCCCTCCTTCTCTACCTCCTCCTCCCTCTCCTTTGGTCCCCTGTGCCATTGGCCCTTTTCCTGATCCCAGGACACAAGCTCAGAGCTGGATGGCATAACAGCCTCTCAGTTCCCCAGGACACACACACAAGTTCACTCATGCGTTATGCTTTCACAAATGAAGGATGGCCGTCCAAAAAATTCACCACTGGCCTTTTTTTTTTTTTTTTCTGGACTCACATCCTTCTTTAACATAAATGATCCACTAGAGGAGGGATGTTGACAAGCACACACACACACCACCAGGAGACATTAACAGTAGCAGGACAACGACTTCAGTGGTCTCCTTCTTCCGCCAAACTGTTTCCCTGCTTGAGAGGGGGGGGGAATACCGAGACAAGAAAAGCGGCTTGTTGTTTTACACCTCTTTCTTTCTTTAACTTTTTCTTTTTCTCCGGGCCTGCTGGGGGATGGAGTTCCCAAAGAGTGTTCTGTTGCTGCTGCTGCACTTAAGCAAACCTCACAGTGAGTCAAGCCATCAACCAACACAACCCTATTTGCTGAGCAACAGTGGAGCTTTGTGGCTTGCCTCATAGTTGACAGTAAGTTATGAGCCCTTTGTGAGCAGGAGAAGGAAAACAGAGATCGGAATTTGGCAGGAACATAATAATACAGAAATCTCCTGTTCATGGAACCTGAAATTTTCATGGAAACAATCGAGCATTGTTGAAGGAAAGAAAAGCAACGGTGACAGATGAAATATAGAGTGGGGCCCCCTTTTTGTTAAACAGTAAACAAAGCGCTATTCAGGCCAGGTCCATTCTGTCATTTATAAAGATAACTTCTTCTGTGCACTGGAGAGTTTGCAGCAAATGGCTGCTCTTCAACAAATCAAGTGTAACATCTCTCACAGTTGCCAGAAAAGTGAGTTGAGGAGCTGGCCAGGGGGTGAAGTGAAGGGACGCATCCCAAGTTACCAAAGAGATGCACAATACGTCTATAGGGAGCATAGAAGTCTCAAAGGGGAGGGCAAGATTAAAAAGAGGAAGGCCTTTTAGCAAAAAAACATTTAAAAAGGACCACAATCTCAATGACAATGGCTAATTATGAAGGAGGATTTTTTCAGGGAGAAGCATGAACATTGGTGACTGTGAATGGTTTATGAAAGTGTGTGTGTGTGGGAGGGTAGGGGGTGGGGTTATTGTACTGTATGGCAGGGGAACTATGGAACTCAGTCTTTGGTCTTGCCATCATGAGGTCATCATTGGCAACTTTAGTGCCCAGCAGAACTGGGGTTGGTACAACTGCTGTTGGTTTGGACATCTGGAATGTCGGCATACAGTGGCCCACTTTCTCCGTCCGTGTCCTTGTTCCTTTCTCTCTCTTTTTTTCCTATTGTAGAACAAGTCCTGGTGACCAAATTGGCAAATTTTAATGTCTAAAGAAAAGCAAACTAATTTTGTTACCTTTCATTCACGTCATATAAATGGATTTTTATAGCTAGGGGGAAAAAATTGGAAATTACCTTCAACATTGTTGTAATTAAGCTGCTCTATTGTTACTCAAGGAGCTGGGAGTACAACAGCTCATTAACTACAAATAGGCCCAACTCTAATTCTTTAGTGTTTTTTCTCCTTTCCTGCTATTTCTTTTCTTTTTCTGAATAAATTAATGGTATTCACTGAGAACGCTCACCCAAGGGAAGGCACACAAATGTCTCTCCCCTTGTGACAACTGGACTTTTTTCCCCCTCTTTGTCTTTGGGCCCTTGTATGTCGTTTTTTAAAGGACTGTGAGAAGAAGGGCCCAGGATAGAATTGGGGAGGGGAGAGAGTAGCCACGTTTCATGTGACACGTCAATTGGAAAATCAAAACAGGGGTAGTTCATTTGCTCCACCCAGATGAGGCCATCTAGCAGAGCCATGATGAATAGGGGTCAGGCAAGCCACACCTCAAAGATTTATGATTAAGGCTTATTATGTTAGAAAACTGACATTGATTGCTGATTTAAACCACTGAAACCAATTAATTTGCCAGTGCTGAATAGAAAGCATGGTCAACAGTGTGTGTCATTCTGACAGGTTGGACGGGAAGAAGCCGAGCAAAAGTGAAGGACTAAATGAATGGTGCCCGCTCTGTTTGGAGGTGGTTAAAAGTTACCACCAGTGATTGACAGCTGATACAAAAAAGAGAGAGAGGGAGACTGGAGGAAAAAATGAGATCTGAAGAGCAAAACCAGAAACCCCAGCCACTGATCTGAGTAATTGCCCAAAAATTTGGTTCACAGAAGACATGTACAAGCTGCTGTTTTAGCAATGCTAAGATGGGTTCATTCATGGGCCGGCACTGACAAAACCTGAGTAAATGAATGTGAAGCATAGCCCTAATAAAATCAGAGAGCTGACAGACATGGTTGAACAGAAAAATGTGCTGTATTTCCACTCCGGGGAAGCGGACACTGTAGTGGATTAGACACTGACTAAAACTCAAAATGCCTCAGCAGCCCGCTGCTAACCATGTGTCTGACCGCTCATACTGTGCTTCAACTCTTTTCTGCATTTGTCCAGAGCGGCGCAGAAAAAGAAACAATTTGATATAACTACCACAATCTATTACCAAAGTCATTTTTGTGCTGTGCTCACAACAAATGCCACATTACGCTTGGCTGCATGTTATTTTCCTCTGTGGTTGTCAGGGAAGCTTGTGTTTACCAATACCTTTTTCTCTCTGTTAGTTTTTCCTTTATTGTTTCGCTGGCTCACTCAGAGGATGCATGCATCATGACAGTGCTTCAAAATGAAATCATTAACTAAATTGCTTTCTTAAAAAGCCACAAGTGTGCAGCAGGATTTGTGTGTGTGTTTGGCTGCGGGCCATGGGCCTCTGGTTCCCAGGCAGCCTCTGCCCCGGCTCTGTTGTGGTTCCCTGCCACCACACTCATTATGCTCAGCCTCAGCACAGCACGGTGCACGGCTGCGGCTCGCCTCGCCTCACTCACTGGGCTAGTAGGAAATAATCTGGTAATCTCAAACTACTCCTCCATTTCAACTGGGGCCCCATTCACACAAAGAGACCCTTTGTCCTGAAACATTTATGACCACTCTTTGAATCTCAATCAAGGAATCAATCAAAAGGACATTAAACAAATATGGTTTTATATTTGATGTTAAAAGCTTAAAAGGGAATTTTCTGTAGAGCTGACCTGATTTTATACTCTTCTGATATCAAACAACAATTCCTGCTGTGGCTTTTCAAAATGCTAACACGCTTAAATAGTGAAAATATTCATATCAGTGTCAAATATCTATGAACATAGATTTTAAGTAGGATAAAGAAAATAAATATCTTGAAAATATCTGAAATTTTACACACATTTAACAACAAAAGACTAAAAGCAACTTTCTGGAAACTTTATCAATCTAGATTTCAATAAACAAACTAAACAGAATGGAAGGCAAATAGTAAGTGAAGGCCAGACAAATATTTGATAAGAGGAAAGGGACTGAAGCTGTATGACAGGGTAGCTGAGGGCCCCACCTACCCCTACACACACAGACACACACACACACACACACCAACCTAACCCTCAACCCTGACTGTCTATCTGCTCTCCACTGAGCTGAGGATAGCAGATGTGTCTTTCACAGCCTGTAGAGTGTGTAACCAATCTGCAAACAATAGCTGGAACTTGACAAAGGTCGTTGCACTTGCAACAGACTCTTTACAGTAAAGGGCAGTCAAATCCCATTGGCCACTTAGCTAAACCATGCCCTTTAGATTGTTTTTATTTTTTATTTTACAGACCACTAAGGAATTTAGCATTGAACACAGGCTCAGCCCATAAATGTGTATTTTCTGTCAGTGTCTCGGCCCATTAGTCAGCCACTATAATGCTATTTGATCTGCTATGTAAGCCCCATTACAAAGTTTAAGTCACCTTTTTGACCTCCTGTCAAACTAACAGTTGGTGTAAACATGTTCAATCCTATTAACCTAATAACATACAAGGGTCCAGTAATGTGTCATGTGCTGGAAGCCGGCTCTGAGTCTTAATTACAACAGACAGCCATGACAGAGAAAAATATCCACTAGTACCTGCCATTGTGACCACAGGATGTGGGGCAACAAAAGAGTTATGTTTCACAGCATTCCAGATTAGTGCCACCTTTGTTTTAATCCTGTTTAAAAGCTAATTTAAGGATTTTCATTTCAATGGACGCATTTAAAGGGGAAAATTACAAAAATGTTCTGATGAATAAACCAAATACAGGAAAATGTGCGTCAGTTAACAACGCTGACTCCAGGCTTACCAAGAAGTGGTGTCAAGTGTGTGTAGCCAAAGTGAACTAGTCTCATTATTATAGGCCTGCGACCTGACAAAAAAATCAACTTTTCTGTATTCAAAAGGTTTTCATATCCAAAAAGTGAAATAAAGTGTGAGCATTTTGGCTGGACTGACATCAGCAGAACTTACAGAACATGTATTTCAAATGTTTTGCATGAATTCATCATCTAGTTGTGAGGGATCAGAAATGACCCAAAAGTATCTTAATGGATGCTATCATGCATATGCATATACAGTGTGTGCAAAATATACCAAGAATATAATAATAATAAAATAAAAAAATAAAAGAATTAAATACAGACTTAATTAAAAGTGGCAAATGCAGAAACATACAAAAGTGAAAGCACAAAGAAAAGCCAAGCCTCCATATCTTTTCTGCTGCTAAGTTAGAAAAAATCCCCTACGCTTCCTCTCTAGCTGCACATGTACTGTATGTTGTTCGTGTTTCGATATTTGCATCATTTCTTGGTTTGAAGCTCACTCTTGTTTGTGTTTTCAGATTCAGATTACATGGCCACCAGCCTGAACCTTAAAATATTACTTCCACTGCATGAAGAATAACTATATCCCACAAATCTTAGAAATATGAAAACTTCATCAATGAAATAGGTCAAACAAACATTTAATTTGTTTATTTTAGTGTCTGTTACTTATAAGTAATAAATTAAATGTGTATTATGTGTGCTGTAACATAACAGATTTAAAAAAGCCAAAGCAATTTTACTGATTTTTTTTTTTGCGTGTCTGTGTATTGGAGATCATGTTGTGCAGAGTTTGTGCAGTCTATAAACCCTCCTCTCTGGTGTCAGCAGGGCAGCCGTCCAGCATCAGCCTGGCATATCAGCTATAAATGGCAGCTACATCACTACAGCTCAGGCTAAAAATACAGGACCCGGTTTCTTCCGTTTCCCTGTATTCTCAATTGTGTGTGAAACTTTAGCTGAGAAACTCTGTAAGACTAGCTTTATGTGGAAAAAAATGACTATTGGTTTTGGACCTGTTGAAGCGCAAGAAACAAATCCCCAGTATTTTGACAACAAAATAAAAAAATATGTATAGCATGAGAAACCTTTTTCTCTTTCCCTGCGAGCCAGGTTTTAAGAAAGCTCTCTAAAAGCTATCAAAAGTTTCAGAATTTCCCATAACCCCCTCCTGTGGGTGTGCCTGTAAAGTGCTTCACTCCCGTCTCTTGAAAGGCTCCAAGGAATTGCATCATGGGACGGGGTGTAAGACGATGGTAGCAACATACTGTAACATGGGGGAAATACCTCATGTTGGTTGATTCATAAACACCTTGTGCGCTGGCTGGCTGGCCTCTCAGACTGTCTGTGTCTGAGGTCTGTGCTGTGCTGGGTGTAATGGTAGAGTTGTACAGTGCCCAGTGCCTAGTGCCAAGTCCCTACACTGGTCTGAGTGCTGTGTAGGCAGGCACACACACACACACACA
>JAAROE010000600.1:0-11256 GCA_036365135.1 Miichthys miiuy | reverse complement strand
ATCCTTACACAAACCCAGACGTCATCACCAGTCAACCACACCACAGGAAGTAACTACACCCGGCCAAGACATTGTCACAACACGGAATTCCGAGTAAAACCACCAAGTTTCTGTTTGTGTATACTAGGATTGAGTTGGTTTCCAGTTTTGCCGGGCACAAGCTTAAATCTGTTTGAGTTTGTCCAAAACAACTGAACTGGCATTTGTCATTCTGGAAAATTAAAAAGAGAGAACAAGAAGATCTCAACAATGTCAACCATTCAGTGGGCGGTCGCTACAATACTGAAGCAGATGCATAACTGCTGAGTGGTGCAGAGTTAGAAGCGTCATCGCAGTAAGTTGCTAACTAGTTGGTGAAAATCATTGCTCGAAAGTTAATAAACAATGATCCCATCATCATCCCTTCCTACTATAACTCTGTCTCTGACAACCGTTATGTCACTCATGCTTATCTCATCTGTTTGCTGTGTTAGCAAGGTAGCTAGTACAGTGAATAACATAGACGAGAAATACGATGCCTTGTTTGATCCGCTCCTATTTACACTGTTAGTTACTGCACAATGCTGTTAGTACAAACCCAACACTTCCAGTTTCAAATTAAAACCCATTTCTTCTGCTTTATTGTGAATTATTTGCATGAATGTGTTGTAGAAAACTTGCAACTCTACTCTTATTCATGGCGCCTCATTACGTCCTATTTGGGATCGGTTGAGTCAAATGTGGCACCTAGTGGTAAAATTCTGTATTTCTGGTCCCATCCCATCTTTAGCTTAAAATCAACATTGGCCCAACCCCAACATATAGATTAACAGATGAGACAAGATAAAATGAGCTAAATAGTTTAGTGAGTTGTAATTAGTTTAGTCAGCTTTATGGATTATTAAACTTTGGACAGAGCCAAGACGTTTACCCCAATTTCAGTCTTAATGCTATGCTATGTTAAGCTAAAATAAGCTAATTGTCTCATGGCTTCAACTACTCAAATATGAGATTACTACCAATCTTGTCATCTAAATCTCGGAAAAGAAATTAAAAGCATATTTACCAAGTGTCAAAGTATTCCTTTGAGCCCAAAGCTTGGCAATTCCACCAGGCTCTGAAATATCAAGATGGGAGACTGGGCTGGTATTTATAAATTCGTCCTCTGAATTACATGTACAGTGTCTCTTGTTATGGACAAATAACCTTCAGCATTATTCTGATACTCAATAGACCTTTTTCACAGCACAGGAAAGCACAGGTGCAACAAATTTTGTTAGCTATTGCTCAGTTCCATCAAGTGTCCAAGTAAGCTATGACGGTGAGCCAGCATGGACAATACCAGGACCTTGGCAGCGAAGCAGTAACATGGATTCAGCCATTGTTAACTTTCCACGAAAAAGGCCTATTTCTTTATGGGGTGTCGTTTGTAAAGCGGCTCATTCTGAAAATAACAGCAACATTTTGTCACATTTAGCTTCAAACAATGTTTAAAAAACTGGTGTGAATTTTTGAGAGTCACTTTTTTGCACATTTACAACAATATTTGTCAACTTAGAGAGACGGAGAACAAGAAAATTTTAAATATTTAAATCCAAATGTTAAATGTTAAATGTAAATCTAAATGTTAGATCTAAATGTTAAATCTAAATCTTAATCTAAATGTTAAATCTAAATCTAAATGTTAAATCTAAATCTAAATCTAAATGTTAAATCTAAATGTTTCGGGTGAAACTAAATATTTAACTAATATGCAAATTCAAATGCCAGTAACCGGAAGTACCAAAATAAAAGCTCAAGGAGGTCAGAGTGTGTTTATACTGGCAAATAACGAATAAAACCCATCTTATCTGGGGAAATGGACTCTTGGACATAGATTATCGTGATAATAACTACCTAAACACAATACATTTAGTCACATTTAGCTTCAAACAATGTTTAAAAAACTGGTGTAAATTTTTGAGAGTCACTTTTTTGCACATTTACAACAAGATATTTTAAATATTTAAATCCAAATGTTAAATGTTACACCTAAATGTTAAATCTAAATCTTAATCTAAATGGTAAATCTAAATGTTAAATCTAAATCTAAATGTTAAATCTAAATCTAAAATCTAAATTTTAAATCTAAATCTAAATGTCAAATTTAAATTTAAATCTAAATGTTAAATCTAAATGTTAAATCTAAATCTAAAATCTAAATTTTAAATCTAAATCTAAATGTCAAATTTAAATTTAAATCTAAATGTTAAATCTAAATCTAAATGTTAAATCTAAATGTTTCGGGTGAAACTAAATATTTAACTAATATGCAAATTCAAATGCCGGTAACCGGAAGTACCAAAATAAAAGCTCGAGGAGGTCAGAGTGTGTTTATAGTGGCAAATAACGGATTATGGGCATGGATTATCGTGATAATAACTACCTAAAATAACAAACACGCTTAGAGAAACTTTATTTGAAGAGTACTTTGAGTTTTTAGTGTTACTTTTATGAAGAGTGCAGGACTTATGACCTGTAGCCACTATAGCCAGCCAAGGGGCTCACTCTGACTGATCTGTCATGTTCGCTGCATAAGGGCCAGCAAGATCCTACACCCGCCCGCCTCCACCCGGTACACTCTACTGTCGGCCATGGTCGACTCAATCATTCAATGAATGAATCGGCGTTAGCGGAGAATATCGGCAGAGCCGTTCTGGCGGCAATACAAAATCTTTCCACAGCGACGGCAACAGCGACAGCAACCGCCACAGGGCCATCACAGACCACCTCGTAAGTATGTTTTCCAAATCACGTAGTTATTATCACGATAATCCATGTCCAAGAGTCCATTTCCCGGATAAGATGGGTTTTATTTGTTATTTGCCACTATAAACACACTCTGACCTCCTCAAGCTTTTATTTTGGTACTTCCAGTTACCGGCATTTAAATTTGCATATTAGTTAAATATTTAGTTTCACCCAAAACATTTAGATTTAACATTTAGATTTAGATTTAGATTTAACATTTAGATTTAGATTTAGATTTAACATTTAGATTTAACTTAGATTTAGATTTAGATTTAACATTTAGATCTAACATTTAGGTGTAACATTTAACATTTGGATTTAAATATTTAAAATATCTCTAAGTTGACAAATATTCTTGTAAATGTGCAAAAAAGTGACTCTCAAAAATTCACACCAGTTTTTTAAACATTGTTTGAAGCTAAATTTGACAAAATGTTTCTGTTATTTTCAGCATGAGCCGCTTTACAAACGGCACGCCATATTTCTTTCATATATTATTGGTATATAATCCCTTGACATGATCAAATGTTTAAATAAGAGACAAACAGGAAGTTCCCATAAATCGGTGTGGTTATCTTTAGGCACTATGAGACTGAAATAATAAGGTTTATAAAATAAACTTTTATAAACCTTAGCAGCTGAAAGATGTCCTTGCATATTTGGTTTCTTTGGCTCAATAGCAGGAACAGGAATATCTTCAGTGTTATGAATGAAAATACCACACTGTCTAAACTGTGGTGTGTCATACCCAAACAATGTCACTAGATGCCTCTGGCAGAAAATACAGTCAACTATTAAATGGGATCATGATTAACATTAGATTTACTGTAATGTTTCAAAATAAAGACCTCAGGCCACGGACTAAACACAGGCATGGAAAGCTCTCCTGTCAGAATGGTATTTGCTTGGATATGGAAAGAATGCTACAAGTCTGGCTCATCAATCAGGTTGATAGGAGGTATATATGAGTATCTAACATGAAACATTTACATTCATGTTATCCTTAGTTGAGCTGCTTTGATAACACTCTTGAGTAAACATGAGGGCAGGTCCAACCCAGACGCCTGATTAAGTAAAGGCATCCTTGGATTGGAACGTGTCTATGTATGGAACGGATCTGCTCATTTCAAAGGTTACAAATCATCCTGGTGTTAAACATTACAAAGAGGACGATTAATGAGGAGTTACAGAGGTCCTTTTGCATTCCAACAATTCCTAAACTGTGTGACGATTAGAGAAAAAGAAATCCTGTTTCCAAATTCTATTCACAATGTTATCACAATGTCTTCTCCCCATTTCTTTGTCTCCTTCCCTGCTGTCCCTCCTCCTCCTCAGTGTTATTCTCACCTCCAGCTCCCAAAACTGCAGCCTGGCTGACTCATCACTGGCCTTGCCATTAGGCTCCTGCCAACACTCACTGATTAAATCATAAAGGAAGAGAAAATGAGGGTTATTGAACATACTGGGCCCTATGCATGTGTCAGTGATAAATAAAGAGAATACAGTAAACAGGGTGATAAAGCCTGCACAGGCAGCAGTCAACAGTATAAAAATATAAAGCATATTGGAAAAGTTAAATTCTTCCATGTCTGGGTCGATATAACATGAATAATAGATGTATACAGAGTGGACAACAGAGTACAAATTCTGAGAGTGTGGACATGAGTTACAGCAGTGTTATTTTAACAGAGACCAAGAAGATGATGACTTCTACACTTAAAGCTGCAATAATCAAATATTGGCCACTAGAGGGCAGAAGAACTCCAAAACGAGCTGGCAGACAGAGAGCCCTATTAACAGCCTATAAGGTTGGCGAACATGGCTAATTTGTATTGCCTAATTACACATCCAGTAGACACTGAACAACATTATCATCCCATTGAGCAGTTTGCAATAGGTCTTCCAAATTAAACAATAAATGTGTCCGATCTAACATCGACAGGACAACATTCATTTGTTTTGTCCGTGTCTTCCATGTTACAACGTCACTGTTGAACGATAAAACTGTTTTATGATGTGACGATGCTATAGAGGCTATATATTTTTATAATAATGTATCAAATGATAATGTGTAATGCTCATAGTGATGAAATGAACTACAGAATTATCACCCAACTCTGCAGCTCCCTTCAGCTGTACAAAGCTTTAGCTTATTGTTTATCAGTCCAGCCCAAAACTTAACTACTCTGGTTCACTTTTGTGGCTTCTGTAGTGTTGCTTTTGGTGACATCAGGCGCGGTTTTCAGCAATAAAGCTATAGAAAAACACTGTGCATTACCTGAACAACAACAATTTTTGCACTAACCAGTTTTACAAGGACTTGTTTCCAAGAGCCAATACAAACACTGAGGTGAAGCCAGCCAGTAGTTGGTATAGCAACGTTACTATCCATCTATACCTGGATTTCACTGCAGGGCCCATTTGTTACCATTTTGTTCTATTTTTAATGCTACTATAACCAACTGTTAATGTCTCAAGACACATCTCAAGGTTACTCTTGTGCTAGGACGATATGTTCTAAGAACTACGATTGTTCATAGTTGGTGACTATAACAGAAAATTTAGCAGCTAAAACCAGATATTTTTCTTCAGGAGTTGGAGGAGACCAAAAACAGAGCTAAAAGAGATGTAATATTGGAGTTAAGTGGCAGAAACATGACTCCAACTGAAACATTTTTAACCAAGTTTTGGTTTCCATAGCAGTAAAAACCTTGTTTTAGCTTGTAGTCAAGGGGAAAAACAAATTCCACTGCAAATCCTTAATATCTATAATAATGTTATAGATATTAAGGATATGCAGTGGACTTTGTTTACCACTTACATTTCATAAGTATTACAAGTTATTATATTTGATATAGAGTGATTGAGCTCTGGGAAAACACTGTAATGTAAATAGAGGGTGTGTCTGAAGTGTGAGCACGGACAATAATGTATTGATTCTGGGAACACCTCTGGCATTTCACATCTTTGTATCTTCATTATAATTGTGGAACATTGATTCGACCACCTGCTTTAGAAACGCTATTTCTTATGTTATCTATGTGAGCTATACTAAGCATGTTGCTGCAGGGTACATTTACCTTGCAGTAAATTTACCTCTTCGTGACATCAGTATGCCATATAAATAGACACTGAGAAACAGTTTACAATAAATTTGTCGTCCATCTCCACCGCTTGCATCGTCCTATCCATTTCATTATAAGGTGTGTGCAGTAAACTAATCCTGTAGTCCAACGATGGAGAATGAGTGCTGCCCTGTAATAAGGCAGGGAGATGAGTCATCAGCAGAAGTGAGGCTTGGAAATAAGGAATGTGGAGACTGTGGCCTCTGGCTGAGATGAAAACCTTTGGTTCTGAGAAACAGACACACTCCTGCACAACTAAGGTGACCCACAAAGATCGCTGGATCCTTCGTAGTATCAGTGAGCCTCTACTCAGTTACCATAAATCGATATTGTTATAATTCCTCCTAGCTCCAACAGAGTGATTCACTTTGCTAATAAATAATGCTGCCGACATTTCAACCCCTACATTTTGAACACAGTCTTTTGAATTTTTGTGAAATCAACACATTAATTGCCTATGCATTCATGCATAATCTTTTTTTTTTCTGTTCATCTATTCCCAGGAGATTGCATACACGTAGGTTTGTAAAAATATGTCTAATAACACGTACATCCAGCAGAGCTTTCAGCACGATGGTTCATATATCTAAACATATATTGGAAAAGACATGACTGCAACCAAGAACATAGACAAGATTTTAAAAATACTGAAGTCATAATAAGTTCAAACAGCTCCTCCATCCCCAGATATTTTAATAAGAGCGCATTGTAGTGTAAATGTAAAATAGTAACATTAATCTGGTTATGTTTCCATTCCATTATGCTGTCTTTTTATATCTTATGTGAGATTTTTTATTTAAATGAGTATGTCCCAGATTTTCTACATGGTATTCTACAAGCCAACTTTCTTTTCTTTCCTCGTTAATAAATTTTGGAAGAAACATCTGTTAAATTTCTGGATTTATTCATTTATGTATTTCTTACTTTTTCTTGGGATAAAAAGATTCACAGAAAAAAATATCGAAACTTTAAATTATAAATGCACAAAATGCACTTCAAGTCCTCATATTCCCTTTGAAAAAAATAAAAGTACTGACGACATTGTTCTGTGTCCTTAGTGAGTGCTATACAGACAGTGAGGAATTTGATTATGCAGGAGGGTTTGTTTTTGTGAATGTTTTGATATCTTTCCACTGTAGAAAAAATGTCACCATTGCAACTTATTTCTGATTAAACTCAAGGTGACTATCAATGATGAAACATTTTTACAGCTTAATTTCAAGTCAACAAATGTGCGTCATGATTAAGTAGTTTATAATAGCACATACTGTACTCTACTATTTTTGTAGCCACCCAAACACCGCCAAAGTAAAACAAACAAACAAACTTAAGGTAAAAAAAGAAATCTGGAAAAAGCATACAGTACTTTGTCTTAACATAAACTGGATCACCATTTTCTTCTGGGAATCAAAGGAAGTTAAGACTTTTTTCAAACAATATATCATTGTCATTTACTAAGAATATTATTTTATTTAGACAGATAAAGATAGAGATAAACTGTATTTATATTGAGTCATCGAAGATATCTCTCCTCCACATTTTGATTACATTCTTTCAAAATAGTGAAATAGTTCACCTCCGGTCTGTATTGGATTGTAGAGACTCAAGCCGAGTCTATTCAACTGAAGTCAGGTGACATCCTTTAATTAATTGTCAAAAATCAGTTAAGGTCCTATGTCATGCCACTGTTTAGCTACATAGACTTTATGTTGTTATGAGTTATCAGTGACAGTCTGGTCTCTCACCAGACAAATTACATAAAGTTCTCTTAGCAACCTCATTTCAATGAAGCAATCGTGAGTGTTAGCTAGCTAAGTTTAATGTTACGTTCAGTGTGACGTTAGCTCACATGAATGTAGCAGAGAAAATATGGTGAATAACAACTGGAAAACAACTTGTGGGAAATTAGAACATGTGAATATTAAGAAGTGAATGGTGCAGTTGTTTATGTTATGGTAGTTTTAGCCCATATCTGATTATATGCTGCTCACACAGATGCTGGAATACTGTTGCATTTGGTTAAAAAAGTGTGTAAGAATATATGTTTTGTGTGTGGTATTATAATAGTACATTATTGTGTGTATTCTGTATGGTAAAAAAAAAAGTGGATAAGAGAAGTGTCAACAGAAGACACTAAACTGATGAATTACATAATGTTTGGCTGAATGAATATTACAGGTATCATCCCATCACCACCACCTGATGTGATGCTAATGGTCGTGTCATGATTACTTAAAGCGGTCAGGTGAAAGTTCTTCTCAAAGTTTACAAGAAGAACCTTATTGCCTTAAAGTCGTGGTAATCATGTGCAGTATGAACATGCATTCCGATTTAACAATAGGGGTTATATTTTACTGCTTTGTTCTTTATGTAACTAATTGCTCTTATTTCATCAGATAAGGCAGCCAGATGAGCCAACTTTAGAAATCATATTTGATGAAATACCTGTAAAGGATTGGTCCACACATATAGAATTTCAAGTTTTAGACCGTTCTTAAAATATTTAAGAAAGCAATTAGAGCTTGACATAGGAAATAAGTCTCTAAAGATTTTTACGCTACATGCACAAATGACCCCAGCATTTTAAGGAAATGTGTTTTGACAGATTTTATCTGATAGATGCACAGTGACTGAGTATTCCTTTGTTCATCAATGTTATACCTGAATAATTAAACATTACTGTCCATTTGTTATGTTTCACTAGTACGTCCCCACGGCCACTTCTAATACACGAGAAAGAAGATGGTTGTAATAGGAGCAGAAAACAAATTTTCATGGCATGCAATGAGCAGATTGCCTTTTGATAAGTGATGTTTGGATTATAGACAATAAGCAAAAGATATCTTAATCATCAGTTTTTTTAAAGGGTTACAGCTTAAGATCCAAAAACTGAGTGACAGAGCTTAGCTGGTTTACAGCTAAATATTAATTGCATTTGTGTTTTGTTAAACCTTTGCTGAAATCAAAGCAAAGTGATGTCATCTTTTTCCCAAGGAGGAGAATCTGAGATTAAGAATTAGTTTGCCTAAAATGGAGAGTTTAAATGTTTCCCTAGTTGTTTTTGTGGGTCAGAGGCCTCACTTGAGTCACTCCATTGACTACCTCAATGGAGTGACGTCAGTGTCTAAACAGCTCTGGGTTCTGTCATGCAGGGACCACGATGAACACCACAACCAGTCGTGTGAACCTAAATAAAAGTGATTTCTTTTGTACATCGTGCTGGAAGAATGCGAGTATGTGCAGTATTTTGACAAATGCGCCTGGTCCAAGTTATGTGCGTCATTTATAAGAAGAGGGTGAAATGATAAACGATGAGGAACTGGGGGTTTGCCCTCCAACCTTCCAACATGATGCCTTACGATTAAGGTAATATAATAAAGGTTTACTATGAGGATAGAGGGGCTGGTGAGTCATAGGTCAGCAGTGGGTGTAAGGTGAGAACATCGGAAAGCCTGAGGCGTTTAGGGAGATAATGAGGCCTTGTGCATCTCCCAAGTGCCCAACATTAAGAGTTATTACTTCCTCTCCTGCTGTAGCTACATGCACCTTCTTTCATTCACAGCCTCTGTACAACTGCTCTCATGGCACACACAAGGACACACATACATACACGTGCACACATGTAGCCATATAAAATCTACTTACTTTTGTCTAATTTGATAACAGGATTATAATTTGTGCCGTTATTTCACTAAATTGCTTACAGGTTTATACAGCAAAGCCTGCATCCAGTTCAAAACAAAGTGTACTGTATTTCACATATATCCCTTTTAAATTGTAAAAGCTGCCTGACCATTTTCTGAACTGTATCCACTCTGCGTTTTTCGAACTTCTCAGTTCAGACAGGAGTTGTATACATTATTACCTTGCTGTTATTTCCATCCAAAGAGCTCTTTGCAACGAGGTAGTCCTTGAAAGGTTTCACAGTTGCTCTGATGCCACTTCATTGGTCAGTTTTTCAATCTGCCGCTGCTCATATTAAAGCATTTCATTAACCCTACCTCTATGTATTTGTTTCAGTTAATTCAGAAAAAACAAGTGCTCAGTTAGTTATTGTTATAGAGTATCTAAAAAGTATGATTTAAAGTCCCTCCTTTTCTCTTTAATATCTCTTTTCTTCCTGAATCTTGTACAGTTTTTCACAACTGCTCTTCAATGTCATCAGTGGTAGATCTTGTCTGTTATGGAAAAGAAGAAAATATAACAACACAACCATAACCTTACAATTGCAGCTTTAGGTTGACTCAGTGTCACTCATTTTTACCTGCTTGCATTGCTTTCAGATTGATTTATTCACAGTTTGGTTTTTCAAAGCACTGTTGGATGGATGTAATGTCATATTATGTCCATGTTTAAGTCCACATATTGAATGCTGTGTTTAAAATGAGTTCCTATATCGGATCAGCTTAACTGCATATGATTAAAAACGCTGCAGAAAATTAAGAATAGCAAAACATAACGTCATAGGAAAGTGGAGCATTCATAAAGGACTCGCAGAGATGAATCTGAGGAGAAAAATGTTCCAGATCTCACAGGTCAGGAGCTGTTGATGATGGTACATCATCAGGATGTTTTGGGACCAGTATACAGTACTAAGAGAGATGTGCATAAACCTGCCATTCAAAAAAGTTATCGGAAAAAGTTAAGGACTTACTGAAACAAGTCTGGCTTACTGCTTTATTGAAGTCACTGAAATATGTGATGCATCCGTTGCCCCAGCTGATGTGAGATATTTATGTAAGACCCATTCAGAAATGTTTCTCACAACTAAAATATGTAAACTACCATTTGCTAGCCGACTTTGACTCATGCTCCCACAGCGGCTCCTGACAAGTTTCAATATTTACATTTTTCTGTGGCATCAAAATGCAGCAGACTTAACAAAAGAAGGATGAATATTGAGCAGAGCTCTTGCTTTGTTCTTGAAAAGGACACAGTTTCTCATCCTCAAAATATCTCAAGTGCCGTCACTGGAGAGTCCCTCCATGGAATCTGAAGCATTTACAGGCTCTGTCTTTTAACTGTCAAAGTGTTAAGGGTCAGTGTTGTTTTACAGATTTGGCATACCTGTTCTGCCGTCACTGTTTCGGTCTATTGTGTTTACTGGAGTTATTGTACAAATTACTGTAGGCCTGCAAATCAGAATTAACTTCAGTACTGATTAATGGGCTGATTATTTCTTCAATTACTTGATTGATCGTTTAGTATATAAAAAATCGAAAATTGTCCATTTCAATTTCCAAAGCCAACGGCTTCACGAATGATATAAAACAGTGAAGACACACTCACCTTTACGAAAGGTAGTGTGAGAATGTCAAATGTAAAAACTGACTCAAAGGATTAATTAATTATATTTATGATT
>JAAROE010000598.1:0-60119 GCA_036365135.1 Miichthys miiuy | reverse complement strand
CAGCATTATTTACAATAATAGTCAGGTTGTATTTATTAATTATCTCTTTGACCAGATAGTAAGAGCAGTTCTCGTTGAAGGTGTATGATTTTCCATCAAACGCCATGTAGTCGGATCCACTCCAAGACAGTGCACACACCTGCAGGATAAAACAACCACGCAAATTAAATGTAAAACTGGAACATGCATAAAACACAATTACTTCCAAAAAGATGTTTCTTAGCAGTTTCTACTACAGAGTAGCTTTGGCAGTTAATTGCTTTGTAGCTACTGAAGCAATTTAGATGTAATTTAGTGAATAGTAAGGTCTGGGCCCAAGAAATAAATGAGTAGCTTTTGATGAATTAGTGCCACCATTTGACCATTTTTTCATAACTTATACATTTTTATCACTCCTATGAATTCCATCCAGTCTTTATAACATGTCATTTCAGTCTTTATAACATGTCATTTCTTTATCATACTGTATATGAATGAAAACATGTTATTCAGTTTGTTTTGTGATATTCTATACCATTTTTCCAGCTACTCAGAGATCCTGCAAAACACTTTCACTTGTCAGTATGTGGATCTTCCGTTGATCTGGATCCAAATGAATGATTGAATGTCATTTTAGTGAGTGTCAAAAGTAGTCACTCTCCTTTATTGTATGCATTTAAGGGAAGACTGCAACATATGTGGAGACAGATGATAACAGAGATTGAGTATGTATTCTACTGGATTTACTAGGCTCACACAATTTGCAAGTCAGTTTTAGGAAAGTTCTCCTCTGAAGGCCTAACGAGTATAAGGCAGATTACGGGATGAAAAGTTAGGTGCATTAAATATTAGTATGTATATAACTAGAAATGTGTTAGATGAAATAATCAGCCTATAATTATTGAGCACAGTAACTAATTACATAAGCGCTGAAGATCATCCACTGCATATAAAAATCTATATCGAAACTGTGCTGAAAGATTACATTTTCAACTTACATTCACATTCATACTAGCAGCATCCGTTGTCCTCATAGATCTTGACTGCTTGCGCCCATTGGCACATATGGGTTCTGTTACTGTGTCACAGGAAGTAGACACTGCGTGTACACTTTACCATTGGTGCAAGTAGAAGTGGTACAGTTGTCCACTTTCCAGGAGTCTCCATTCTGGATGGGGATTGAGAGGCAGTAAGTCATACTGGAAACCATGTGCAAGATCTGTGCCATGGCCACTGCACCGGGCAAGTCAAATGCACCTTTGGGTAATTTCATGGCCAGGCTGCACTTGGATCCAGTAATACATTATTATGCATTATAGGTGGTGCATTAGAGGTTATGACAATCATAGCCAATTACATTCTTCTGCAGTCCCTTTTAATACATGTTGCATTGAGAGTTTGGGAATCTTGCAGAGCGCTTTCCAGGGAAACTAATTATTGCCTGGGATGTCTAGAGTTTCAAATATAAATACAGCAGCTCAAATATACTACCAAGAAGAAATTAAGTTTTTTAAAAGTTCTTTTAGACATATTGATAGTCACCATAATTTTGTGCTTAATAGTGTGGACTTTGTCATCACAATGACCCATACAACAACAATCTGCACTTAACTATCATGATAGCGCCATATATAAAAACCAATGTAAAATCAAACTGTGGTCCAGTATTTTGCATTTCAGTTCAATTAAATCAAATTTGACTGGTTTATATGCAAAAATAATTGTTTACAATCTGGGAACAAAATAGTTGCCTTTAAAATCTTCATACTGTGACATAAATTAAATTTACTCCTAAACACACTTGAGCACATTTTGCTCATGATACAGTTGGGGTAGAGGCACCAGGAAAAGATTTTGAATTAAAAACTGTAGAGAATATTTAATCATAACTGACAGGTTTAATATGAACCAGGATTGCAGTATGCCCTGGTTTGGTACTGCCGCACTCTACTGTGTCTGTAAGTCACAATACAGAGTCACTTTTGAGGAAATAACCCTCAGTGGTCCCTAGAAAATTGCAAGCCAAGTCTTTGGAAATGCACAAGAAATACATTTTACATTTCAAATCACACCTTCTCTTGGTGGATTCACATCATTGCAGTCCAGGGTGGTTGTAGTTGGGGTTGGTAAAGTTGTTGTTAGAGGTGGAGGAATAGTGGGACATGGTCTGGATTCTGTTTGAACTTTACATGATGCATTGCAAGATGCAAAATAACACCACCCTAAACCATCAGGGACACTGTACACCAATTCCCTGTAAAAATCATAGTGAGAATCAAGTTTAGTGCACAAAATTCAAAGATCTGATTTATAAAGAAATGCATAAAAACAGAGCAAGATAATTAGACAGAGAATAGTGTTTGTATTGTAAAGGGTTACACTGACTAAGGAATGACTGCAGACCTGATAATGGCTCATCAATAAGTAGTTCCTGAATTACTCTGAATCGAAGATTATGTGGGCTAGTAAACTTTACTTAAGAATAATTAAGATTAAATGAGCGAATTCAAAGAAATGCAATTGATTTGTGTTAAGCCATAAATCTAAAAAGGAAATATGTTGTAAAACATTGATAGTGTTTAACCATAAAATTAATCACAGCACATAGCAAAACAAATCCAATAAATGGGAAAATGGGAAAAGGAGGATCACTTACCAGGATTGTATGTGGTTCCATTGACAATGCAGACATTGTGCAGTCGCTAACCAGTGACGTTATGGTAACTGTGGTAACGGATGGTGTCGACTGGCTGCACCAGTTGTTGTAATATGTGTTGTGCCTGGAAGTGTCTGTGTTATTGGGCCAATAGAAGTTGTACCTATAGCTGTTGTTCCTGTGAGTTACAGTTGAAACCACACTAGCTGTAGTGTTTGACACAACAGAAGGTTTTGTAATTGCAGTTGATGTTGTCTCAGGACCTCCTGTGACTACACCAGGAGTTGTTTGTGACGCTCCTGTAGAGGTGTCACAGTGGTGAATGTAGGTGGTTTTGTTGTCTCAACCTTTACAGTTGTTGTCCTGATGTTTTTTTGTTTCAACAGGTGTGACTGTTGTTCCTCTGTGGCTGTTGAGGGTCCTTTGGCTGTCGTGGTGGTCGAGATGGTTTGATGTTACAACTGTTGTTTCTGGGCCTGTTGTTGTGACACTTGGCACTGTGGTTGTAGTTTCAACAACAGCTGTCGAGAGGTTGTTACTGGGCCAGTGGTGACTGTAGGTGGTTTTGTTGTCTCAACCTTTACAGTTGTTGTTCTGATGTTGCTTTCAACAGGTGACTGCTGTTCTCTCTGCGGGTTGTTGAGGGTCCCTGTGGTTGTGGTGGTCGAGATGGTTTTGATGTTACAACTGTTGTTTCTGGGCCTGTTGTTGTGACACTTGGCACGGTTGTAGCTCAACAACAGCCGTGGTAGAGGTTGTTACTGGGCCAGTGGTGACTGTAGGTGGTTTTGTTGTCTCAACCTTCACAGTTGTTGCTCCTGATGTTGTTGTTTCAACAGGTGTGACTGTTCCTCTTCGGGTTGTTGAGGGTCCTTGGCTGTCGTGGTCGGGCAGATGGTTTTGATGTTACAACTGCTGTTTCTGGGCCTGTTGTTGTGACACTTGGCACTGTGGTTGTAGTTTCAACAACAGCTGTCGAGAGGTTGTTACTGGGCCAGTGGTGACTGTAGGTGGTTTTGTTGTCTCAACCTTTACAGTTGTTGCTCCTGATGTTGTTGTTTCAACAGGTGTGACTGCTGTCCTCTCGTGGTTGTTGAGGGTCCCTGTGGTTGTGGTGGTCTGAGATGGTTTTGATGTTACAACTGTTGTTTCTGGGCCCTGTTGTGACACTTGGCGCTGTGGTTGTAGTTTCAACAACAGCTGTGGAGAGGTTGTTACTGGGCCAGTGGTGACTGTAGGTGGTTTTGTTGTCTCAACCTTCACAGTTGTTGCTCCTGACGTTGTTGTTTCAACAGGTGCGACTGTTGTTCCTCTGTGGTCGCTGAGGGTCCTTTGGTTGTCGTGGTGGTGGTGCAGATGGTTTTGATGTTACAATTGTTGTTTCTGGGCCTGTTGTTGTGACACTTGGCACTGTGGTTGTAGTTTCAACAACAGCCGTGGTAGAGGTTGTTACTGGGCCAGTGGTGACTGTTGGTGGTTTTGTTGTCTCAACCTTCACAGTTGTTGCTCCTGATGTTGTTGTTTCAACGGGTGTGACTGTTGTTCCCTTCGGTGGTTGCTGATGGTCCTGGTTGTCGTGGTATCGCAGATGGTTTTGATGTTACAACTGTTGTTTCTGGGCCTGTTGTTGTGACACTTGGCACTGTGGATGTAGTTCAACAACAGCCGTGGTAGAGGTTGTTACTGGGCCAGTGGTGACTGTAGGTGGTTTTGTTGTCTCAACCTTCACAGTTGTTGCTCCTGACGCTGTTGTTTCAACAGGTGTGACCTGTTCCTCGTGGTCGCTGAGGGTCCTTTTTGGTGTCGTGGTGGTCAGATGGTTTTGATGTTACAACCTGTTGTTTCTGGGCCTGTTGTTGTGACACTTGGCACTGTGGTTGTAGTTTCAACAACAGCCGTCGAGAGGTTGTTACTGGGCCAGTGGTGACTGTAGGTTTTGTTGTCTCAACTCTTTACAGTTGTTGTTCTGATGTTGTTGTTTCAACAGGTGTGACTGTTGTTGCTCTTCGTGGTTGCTAGGGTCCTTGGTGGCTGTGGTGGTCGAGATGGTTTGATGTTACAACTGGTTTCTGGGCCTGTTGTTGTGACACTTGGCGCTGTGGTTGTAGTTTCAACAACAGCTGTAGAGGTTGTTACTGGGCCAGTGGTGACTGTAGGTGGTTTTGTTGTCTCAACCTTCACAGTTGTTGCTCCTGATGCTGTTGTTTCAACAGGTGTGACTGTTGTTCCTCTCGTGGTCGTTGAGGGTCCTTTGGTTGTGTGTGGTGGTCGAGATGGTTTTGATGTTACAACTGTTGTCACTGGGCCTGTTGTTGTGACACTTGGCGCTGTGGTTGTAGTTTCAACAACAGCTGTGGTAGAGGTTGTTACTGGGCCAGTGGTGACTGTAGGTGGTTTTGTTGTCTCAACCTTCACAGTTGTTGCTCCTGACGTTGTTGTTTCAACAGGTGTGACTGTTGTTCCTCGTGGTCGCTGAGGGTCCTTTGGTTGTCGTGGGTGGTCAGATGGTTTTGATGTTACAACGTTGCTCTGGGCCTGTTGTTGTGACACTTGGCACTGTGGTTGTAGTTTCAACAACAGCTGTGGTAGAGGTTGTTACTGGGCCAGTGGTGACTGTAGGTGGTTTTGTTGTCTCAACCTTCACAGTTGTTGCTCCTGACGCTGTTGTTTCAACAGGTGTGACTGTTGTTCCTTCGTTGTTGAGGGTCCTTTGCTGTCGTGGTGGTCGTGAGATGGTTTTGATGTTACAACTGTTGTTTCTGGGCCTGTTGTGTGACACTTGGCACTGTGGTTGTAGTTTCAACAACAGCCGTGGTAGAGGTTGTTACTGGGCCAGTGGTGACTGTAGGTGGTTTTGTTGTCTCAACCTCACAGTTGTTGCTCCTGATGTTGTTGTTTCAACAGGTGTGACTGTTGTTCTCTTCGTGGTCGCTGAGGGTCCTTTTGCTGTCGTGGTGGTCGGATGGTTTTGATGTTACAACTGTTGTTTCTGGGCCTGTTGTTGTGACACTTGGCACTGTGGTAGTTTCAACAACAGCTGTGGTAGAGGTTGTTACTGGGCCAGTGGTGACTGTAGGTGGTTTTGTTGTCTCAACCTTCACAGTTGTTGCTCCTGATGTTGTTGTTTCAACAGGTGTGACTGTTCTCTGTGGTCGTTGAGGGTCCTTTGGTTGTCGTGGTGGTCGCGGATGGTTTTGATGTTACAACTGTTGTTTCTGGGCCTGTTGTTGTGACACTTGGCACTGTGGTTGTAGTTTCAACAACAGCTGTGGTAGAGGTTGTTACTGGGCCAGTGGTGACTGTAGGTGGTTTTGTTGTCTCAACCTTCACAGTTGTTGCTCCTGATGTTGTTGTTTCAACAGGTGTGACTGTTGTTCGTGGCTGTTGAGGGTCCCGGCTGTCGTGGTGGCAGATGGTTTTGATGTTACAACTGCTGTCTGGGCCTGTTGTTGTGACACTTGGCACTGTGGTTGTAGTTTCCAACAGCTGTGGTAGAGGTTGTTACTGGGCCAGTGGTGACTGTGGTGGTTTTGTTGTCTCAACCTTCACAGTTGTTGCTCCTGACGTTGTTGTTTCAACAGGTGTGACTGTTGTTCCTTGTGGTTGTTGAGGGTCCTTGGCTGTCGTGGTGGTGGCAGATGGTTTTGATGTTACAACTGTGGTTCTGGGCCTGTTGTTGTGACACTTGGCACTGTGGTTGTAGTTTCAACAACAGCTGTGGTAGAGGTTGTTACTGGGCCAGTGGTGACTGTAGGTGGTTTTGTTGTCTCAACCTTCACAGTTGTTGCTCCTGATGTTGTTGTTTCAACAGGTGACTGTTGTTCCCTGTGGTTGCTGATGGTCCTTTGTTGTCGTGGTCGTGAGATGGTTTTGATGTTAAACTGGTTTCTGGGCCTGTTGTTGTGACACTTGGCACTGTGGTTGTAGTTTCAACAACAGCTGTGGTAGAGGTTGTTACTGGGCCAGTGGTGACTGTAGGTGGTTTTGTTGTCTCAACCTTCACAGTTGTTGCTCCTGACGTTGTTGTTTCAACAGGTGTGACTGTTGTTCCCTCGTGGTCGCTGAGGGTCCTTTGGTTGTCGTGGTGGTCGCAGATGGTTTTGATGTTACAAACTGTTGTTTCTGGGCCTGTTGTTGTGACACTTGGCACTGTGGTTGTAGTTTCAAACAACAGCTGTGGTAGAGGTTGTTACTGGGCCAGTGGTGACTGTAGGTGGTTTTGTTGTCTCAACCTTCACAGTTGTTGCTCCTGATGTTGTTGTTTCAACAGGTGTGACTGTTATTCCCTCTCTGGTCGCTGAGGGTCCTTTGGTTGTCGCGGGTGGTCGAGATGGTTTTGATGTTAAACTGTTGTCTGGGCCTGTTGTTGTGACACTTGGCACTGTGGTTGTAGTTTCAACAACAGCTGTGGTAGAGGTTGTTACTGGGCCAGTGGTGACTGTAGGTGGTTTTGTTGTCTCAACCTCACAGTTGTTGCTCCTGACGTTGTTGTTTCCAACAGGTGTGACTGTTGTTCCCTCTGGTCGCTGAGGGTCCTTGTTTGTGTGGGTGGTCGCAGATGGTTTTGATGTTACAACTGTTGTTTCTGGGCCTGTTGTTGTGACACTTGGCACTGTGGGTGTAGTTTCAACAACAGCTGTGGTAGAGGTTGTTACTGGGCCAGTGGTGACTGTAGGTGGTTTTGTTGTCTCAACCTCACAGTTGTTGCCCTGATGTTGTTGTTTCAACAGGTGACTGTTGTTCCCTGGTTGATGGTCCTTGGTTGTCGTGGTGGTCGTGATGGTTTTGATGTTACAACTGTTGTTTCTGGGCCTGTTGTTGTGACACTTGGCACTGTGGTTGTAGTTTCAACAACAGCTGTGGTAGAGGTTGTTACTGGGCCAGTGGTGACTGTAGGTGGTTTTGTTGTCTCAACCTCACAGTTGTTGCTCCTGATGTTGTTTTCAACAGGTGTGACTGTTGTTCCTTGTGGTTGCTGATGGTCCTTTGGTTGTTGTGGTGGTCGTGATGGTTTTGATGTTACAACTGTTGTTTCTGGGCCTGTCGTTGTGACACTTGGCACTGTGGTTGTAGTTTCAACAACAGCTGTGGTAGAGGTTGTTACTGGGCCAGTGGTGACTGTAGGTGGTTTTGTTGTCTCAACCTTCACAGTTGTTGCTCCTGACGTTGTTGTTTCAACAGGTGTGACTGTTGTCTCTCGGGTCGCTGAGGGTCCCTGTTGTCGCGGGTGGTCGCGGATGGTTTTGATGTTACAACTGTTGTCTGGGCCTGTTGTTGTGACACTTGGCACTGTGGTTGTAGTTTCAACAACAGCCGTAGAGGTTGTTACTGGGCCAGTGGTGACTGTAGGTGGTTTTGTTGTCTCAACCTTCACAGTTGTTGCTCCTGATGTTGTTGTTTCAATAGGTGTGACTGTTGTTCCTTTGTGGCTGTTGATGGTCCTTTGGCTGTCGTGGTGGTCGGATGGTTTTGATGTTACAACTGTTGTTTCTGGGCCTGTTGTTGACACTTGGCACTGTGGTTGTAGTTTCAACAACAGCTGTGGTAGCGGTTGTTACTGGGCCAGTGGTGACTGTAGGTGGTTTCGTTGTCTCAACCTCTTCAGTTGTTGCTCCTGATGTTGTTGTTTCAACAGGTGTGACTGTTCCCTCGTGGTCGCTGAGGTCCTTTGCTGTCGTGGTGGTCGCAGATGGTTTTGATGTTACAACTGTTGTTTCTGGGCCTGTTGTTGTGACACTTGGCACTGTGGTTGTAGTTTCAACAACAGCTGTGGTAGAGGTTGTTACTGGGCCAGTGGTGACTGTAGGTGGTTTTGTTGTCTCAACCTTCAGTTGTTGCTCCTGATGTTGTTGTTTCAACAGGTGTGACTGTTGTTCTTTGTGGTTGTTGATGGTCCTTTGGTCGTGGTGGTCGTGAGATGGTTTTGATGTCACAACTGTTGTTTCTGGGCCTGTTGTTGTGACACTTGGCACTGTGGTTGTAGTTTCAACAACAGCTGTGGTAGAGGTTGTTACTGGGCCAGTGGTGACTGTAGGTGGTTTTGTTGTCTCAACCTTCACAGTTGTTGCTCCTGACGTTGTTGTTTCAACAGGTGTGACTGTTGTTCCTCTGTCGCTGAGGGTCCTTTGGTTGTCGGGTGGTCGCAGATGGTTTTGATGTTACAACTGTTGTTTCTGGGCCTGTTGTGACACTTGGCACTGTGGTTGTAGTTTCAACAACAGCTGTGGTAGAGGTTGTTACTGGGCCAGTGGTGACTGTAGGTGGTTTTGTTGTCTCAACCTTCACAGTTGTTGCTCCTGACGTTGTTGTTTCAACAGGTGTGACTGTTGTTCCTCGTGGTCGCTGAGGGTCCTTTGGTTGTCGTGGTGGTCGAGATGGTTTTGATGTTACAACTGTTGTTTCTGGGCCTGTTGTTGTGACACTTGGCACTGTGGTTGTAGTCTCAACAACAGCTGTGGTAGAGGTTGTTACTGGGCCAGTGGTGACTGTAGGTGGTTCGTTGTCTCAACCTTCACAGTTGTTGCTCCTGATGTTGTTGTTTCAACAGGTGTGACTGTTCCTTGGTGGTTGATGGTCCCTGGCTGTTGTGGTGGTCGCGGATGGTTTTGATGTTACAACTGTTGTCCTGGGCCTGTTGTTGTGACACTTGGCACTGTGGTTGTAGTTTCAACAACAGCTGTGGTAGAGGTTGTTACTGGGCCAGTGGTGACTGTAGGTGGTTTTGTTGTCTCAACCTCACAGTTGTTGCTCCTGACGTTGTTGTTTCAACAGGTGTGACTGTTGTCCCTTGTGGTCGCGTTGAGGGTCCTTGGCTGTCGTGGTGGTCGAGATGGTTTTGATGTTACAACTGTTGTTTCTGGGCCTGTTGTTGTGACACTTGGCACTGTGGTTGTAGTTTCAACAACAGCTGTGGTAGAGGTTGTTACTGGGCCAGTGGTGACTGTAGGTGGTTTTGTTGTCTCAACCTTCACAGTTGTTGCTCCTGATGTTGTTGTTTCAATAGGTGACTGTTGTTCCTGTGGTTGTTGATGGTCCTTTGGCTGTCGTGGGTGGTCGCGGATGGTTTTGATGTTACAACTGTTGTTTCTGGGCCTGTTGTTGTGACACTTGGCACTGTGGTTGTAGTTTCAACAACAGCTGTGGTAGCGGTTGTTACTGGGCCAGTGGTGACTGTAGGTGGTTTTGTTGTCTCAACCTTCACAGTTGTTGCTCCTGATGTTGTTGTTTCAACAGGTGTGACTGTTGTTCCTGTCGCTGATGGTCCTTTGGTCGTGGTGGTCGTGAGATGGTTTTGATGTCACAACTGTTGTTTCTGGGCCTGTTGTTGTGACACTTGGCACTGTGGTTGTAGTTTCAACAACAGCTGTGGTAGAGGTTGTTACTGGGCCAGTGGTGACTGTAGGTGGTGTTGTCTCAACCTTCACAGTTGTTGCTCCTGATGTTGTTGTTTCAACAGTGTGACTGTTGTTCCCGTGGTCGCTGAGGGTCCCTGTCGTGGTGGTCGAGATGGTTTGATGTTACAACTGTTGTTTCTGGGCCTGTTGTTGTGACACTTGGCACTGTGGTTGTAGTTTCAACAACAGCTGTGGTAGAGGTTGTTACTGGGCCAGTGGTGACTGTAGGTGGTTTTGTTGTCTCAACCTTCACAGTTGTTGCTCCTGATATTGTTGTTTCAACAGGTGTGACTGTTCCTCCGTGGTTGTTGATGGTCCTTGGTTGTCGTGGTGGTCATGGATGATGATACAACTGTTGTTTCTGGGCCTGTTGTTGACACTTGGCACTGTGGTTGTAGTTTCAACAACAGCTGTGGTAGAGGTTGTTACTGGGCCAGTGGTGACTGTAGGTGGTTTTGTTGTCTCAACCCTCACAGTTGTTGCTCCTGACGTTGTTGTTTCAACAGGTGACTGTTGTTCCTTTGTGGTCGCTGAGGGTCCTGTTGTGGTGGTCGCGGATGGTTTTGATGTTACAACTGTTGTTTCTGGGCCTGTTGTGACACTTGGCACTGTGGTTGTAGTTTCAACAACAGCCGTGGTAGAGGTTGTTACTGGGCCAGTGGTGACTGTAGGTGGTTTTGTTGTCTCAACCTTCACAGTTGTTGCTCCTGACGTTGTTGTTTCAACAGGTGTGACTGCTGTTCCTCGTGGTCGCTGAGGGTCCTTTGGCTGTCGTGGGTTGAGATGGTTTTGATGTTACAACTGTTGTTTCTGGGCCTGTTGTTGTGACACTTGGCACTGTGGTTGTAGTTTCAACAACAGCTGTGGTAGAGGTTGTTACTGGGCCAGTGGTGACTGTAGGTGGTTTTGTTGTCTCAACCTTCACAGTTGTTGCTCCTGACGTTGTTGTTTCAACAGGTGTGACTGTTGTTCCTCTGTGGTCGCTGAGGGTCCTTTGGTTGTCGTGGTGGTCGCGGATGGTTTTGATGTTACAACTGTTGTTTCTGGGCCTGTTGTTGTGACACTTGGCACTGTGGTTGTAGTTTCAACAACAGCCTGGTAGAGGTTGTTACTGGGCCAGTGGTGACTGTAGGTGGTTTTGTTGTCTCAACCTTCACAGTTGTTGCTCCTGATGTTGTTGTTTCAACAGGGTGACTGTTGTTCCTGTGGTTGCTGATGGTCCTTTGCTGTCGGGTGGTGGATGGTTTTGATGTTACAACTGTTGTTTCTGGGCCTGTTGTTGTGACACTTGGCACTGTGGTTGTAGTTTCAACAACAGCTGTGGTAGCGGCTGTTACTGGGCCAGTGGTGACTGTAGGTGGTTTTGTTGTCTCAACCTTCACAGTTGTTGCTCCTGATGTTGTTGTTTTCAACAGGTGACTGTTGTTCCCTGTGGTTGCTGATGGTCCTTGGTGTGTGTGGTGGTCGCGGATGGTTTTGATGTTACAACTGTTGTTCTGGGCCCTGTTGTTGTGACACTTGGCACTGTGGTTGTAGCTCAACAACAGCCGTAGAGGTTGTTACTGGGCCAGTGGTGACTGTAGGTGGTTTTGTTGTCTCAACCTTCACAGTTGTTGCTCCTGACGTTGTTGTTTCAACAGGTGACTGTTGTTCCTCTGTGGTCGCTTGAGGGTCCTTGGTTGTCGTGGGTGGTCGAGATGGTTTTGATGTTACAACTGTTGTTTCTGGGCCTGTTGTTGTGACACTTGGCACTGTGGTTGTAGTTTCAACAACAGCTGTGGTAGAGGTTGTTACTGGGCCAGTGGTGACTGTAGGTGGTTTTGTTGTCTCAACCTCACAGTTGTTGCTCCTGATGTTGTTGTTTCAACAGGTGACTGTTGTTCCTGTGGTTGTTGATGGTCCTTTTGCTGTCGTGGGTCGAGATGGTTTTGATGTTACAACTGTTGTTTCTGGGCCTGTTGTTGTGACACTTGGCACTGTGGTTGTAGTTTCAACAACAGCTGTGGTAGCGGTTGTTACTGGGCCAGTGGTGACTGTAGGTGGTTTCGCTTGTCTCAACCTTCACAGTTGTTGCTCCTGATGTTTGTTTCAACAGGTGTGACTGTTGTTCCTCTGTCGTTGAGGGTCCTTTGGTTGTCGTGGTGGTCGAGATGGTTTTGATGTTACAACTGTTGTTTCTGGGCCTGTTGTTGTGACACTTGGCACTGTGGTTGTAGTTTCAACAACAGCTGTGGTAGAGGTTGTTACTGGGCCAGTGGTGACTGTAGGTGGTTTTGTTGTCTCAACCTTCACAGTTGTTGCTCCTGATGTTGTTGTTTCAACAGTGTGACTGTTGTTCCTCTGGTTGCTGATGGTCCCTTTGTGTCGTGGTGGTCGAGATGGTTTTGATGTCACAACTGTTGTTTCTGGGCCTGTTGTTGTGACACTTGGCACTGTGGTTGTAGTTTCAACAACAGCTGTGGTAGAGGTTGTTACTGGGCCAGTGGTGACTGTAGGTGGTTTTGTTGTCTCAACCTTCACAGTTGTTGCTCCTGACGTTGTTGTTTCAACAGGTGACTGTTGTTCTCTTCGTGGTCGCTGAGGGTCCTTTGGCTGTCGTGGTGGTCGCAGATGGTTTTGATGTTACAACTGTTGTTTCTGGGCCTGTTGTTGTGACACTTGGCACTGTGGTTGTAGTTTCAACAACAGCTGTGGTAGAGGTTGTTACTGGGCCAGTGGTGACTGTAGGTGGTTTTGTTGTCTCAACCTTCACAGTTGTTGCTCCTGACGTTGTTGTTTCAACAGGTGTGACTGTTGTTCCTCGTGGTCGCTGAGGGTCCTTTGCTGTCGGGTGGTCGAGATGGTTTTGATGTTACAACTGTTGTTTCTGGGCCTGTTGTTGTGACACTTGGCACTGTGGTTGTAGTTTCAACAACAGCGTAGAGGGTTACTGGGCCAGTGGTGACTGTAGGTGGTTTTGTTGTCTCAACCTTACAGTTGCTGCTCCTGATATTGTTGTTTCAACAGGTGTGACTGTTGTTCCTTCGTGGTTGCTGATGGTCCTTGTTGTTGTGGTGGTCGTGATGGTTTTGATGTTACAACTGTTGTCTCTGGGCCTGTTGTGTGACACTTGGCACTGTGGTTGTAGTTTCAACAACAGCCAGAGGTTGTTACTGGGCCAGTGGTGACTGTAGGTGGTTTTGTTGTCTCAACCTCACAGTTGTTGCTCCTGACGCTGTTGTTTCAACAGGTGTGACTGTTGTTCCTCGTGGTCGCTTGAGGGTCCTTGGTTGTCGTGGTGGTCGGATGGTTTTGATGTTACAACTGTTGTCTGGGCCTGTTGTTGACACTTGGCACTGTGGTTGTAGTTTCAACAACAGCTGTGGTAGAGGTTGTTACTGGGCCAGTGGTGACTGTAGGTGGTTTTGTTGTCTCAACCTTCACAGTTGTTGCTCCTGATTGCTGTTTCAACAGGTGTGACTGTTGTTCCCTTCGTGGTCGCTGAGGGTCCTTTGTTGTCGTGGGTGGTCGGGATGGTTTTGATGTTACAACTGTTTCTGGGCCTGTTGTTGTGACACTTGGCACTGTGGTTGTAGTTTCAACAACAGCTGTGGTAGAGGTTGTTACTGGGCCAGTGGTGACTGTAGGTGGTTTTGTTGTCTCAACCTTCACAGTTGTTGCTCCTGATGTTGTTGTTTCAACAGGTGTGACTGTTGTTCCTGTGGTTGCTGATGGTCCTTTGGTTGTCGTGGGGTCGGATGGTTTTGATGTCACAACTGTTGTTTCTGGGCCTGTTGTTGTGACACTTGGCACTGTGGTTGTAGTTTCAACAACAGCTGTGGTAGAGGTTGTTACTGGGCCAGTGGTGACTGTAGGTGGTTTTGTTGTCTCAACCTTCACAGTTGTTGCTCCTGATGTTGTTGTTTCAACAGGTGTGACTGTTGTTCCTCGTGGTCGCTGAGGGTCCTTTGTCGGTGGTCAGATGGTTTTGATGTTACAACTGTTGTTTCTGGGCCTGTTGTTGTGACACTTGGCACTGTGGTTGTAGTTTCAACAACAGCTGTGGTAGAGGTTGTTACTCCAGTGGTGACTGTAGGTGGTTTTGTTGTCTCAACCTTCACAGTTGTTGCTCCTGACGCTGTTGTTTCAACAGGTGTGACTGTTGTTCCCTCGTGGTCGCTGAGGGTCCTTTGGTTGTCGTGGTGGTCGAGATGGTTTTGATGTTACAACTGTTGTTTCTGGGCCTGTTGTTGACACTTGGCACTGTGGTTGTAGTTTCAACAACAGCTGTGGTAGAGGTTGTTACTGGGCCAGTGGTGACTGTAGGTGGTTTTGTTGTCTCAACCTTACAGTTGTTGCTCCTGATATTGTTGTTTCAACAGGTGTGACTGTTGTTCCTTCGGTTGTTGATGGTCCTTTGGCTGCTGTGGTGGTCGATGGTTTTGATGTTACAACTGTTGTCTGGGCCTGTTGTTGTGACACTTGGCACTGTGGTTGTAGCAACAACAGCTGTGGTAGAGGTTGTTACTGGGCCAGTGGTGACTGTAGGTGGTTTGTTGTCTCAACCTTCACAGTTGTTGCTCCTGACGTTGTTGTTTCAACAGGTGACTGTTGTTCTTCGTGGTCGCTTGAGGGTCCTTGGCTGTCGTGGTGGTCGCGATGGTTTTGATGTTACAACTGTTGTTTCTGGGCCTGTTGTTGTGACACTTGGCACTGTGGTTGTAGTTTCAACAACAGCTGTGGTAGAGGTTGTTACTGGGCCAGTGGTGACTGTAGGTGGTTTTGTTGTCTCAACCTTCACAGTTGTTGCTCCTGACGTTGTTGTTTCAACAGGTGTGACTGTTGTTCCTCGTGGTCGCTGAGGGTCCTTTGCTGTCGTGGTGGTCGCAGATGGTTTTGATGTCACAACTGTTGTTTCTGGGCCGTTGTTGTGACACTTGGCACTGTGGTTGTAGCTTTCAACAACAGCTGTGGTAGAGGTTGTTACTGGGCCAGTGGTGACTGTAGGTGGTTTTGTTGTCTCAACCTTCACAGTTGTTGCTCCTGATGTTGTTGTTTCAACAGGTGACCTGTTCTCTTGTGGTGCTGTTGATGGTCCTTTGTTGTCGTGGTGGTCGAGATGGTTTTGATGTTACAACTGTTGTTTCTGGGCCTGTTGTTGTGACACTTGGCACTGTGGTTGTAGCTCAACAACAGCCGTGGTAGAGGTTGTTACTGGGCCAGTGGTGACTGTAGGTGGTTTTGTTGTCTCAACCTTCACAGTTGTTGCTCCTGACGTTGTTGTCCAACAGGTGTGACTGTTGTTCCCTCGTGGTCGCTGAGGGTCCTTTGGTTGTCGGTGGTCGAGATGGTTTTGATACAACTGCTGTTTCTGGGCTGTTGTTGTGACACTTGGCACTGTGGTTGTAGTTTCAACAACAGCCGTGGTAGAGGTTGTTACTGGGCCAGTGGTGACTGTAGGTGGTTTTGTTGTCTCAACCTCACAGTTGTTGCTCCTGATGTTGTTGTTTCAACAGGTGTGACTGTTGTTCTCTTCGTGGCTGTTGAGGGTCCTTTGTTGTGGTGGACACGATGGTTTTGATGTCACAACTGTTGTTTCTGGGCCTGTTGTTGTGACACTTGGCACTGTGGTTGTAGTTTCAACAACAGCTGTGGTAGAGGTTGTTACTGGGCCAGTGGTGACTGTAGGTGGTTTTGTTGTCTCAACCTTCACAGTTGTTGCTCCTGATGTTGTTGTTTCAACAGGTGTGACTGTTCCCTGTGTTGTTGATGGTCCTTGGCTGTCGTGGTGGTCATGATGGCTGATGTTACAACTGTAGTTTCTGGGCCTGTTGTTGTGACACTTGCACTGTGGTTGTAGCCAACAACAGCTGTGGTAGATGTTACTGGGCCAGTGGTGACTGTAGGTGGTTTTGTTGTCTCAACCTTCACAGTTGTTGCTCCTGATGTTGTTGTTTCAACAGGTGACTGTTGTTCCTTTGTGGTTGTTGAGGGTCCTTTGGTTGCTGTGGTGGACACGGATGGTTTTGATGTCACAACTGTTGTTTCTGGGCCTGTTGTTGTGACACCTGGAACTGTGGTTGTAGCCTCAACAACAGCCTGGTAGAGGCTGTTCACTGGGCCAGTGGTGACTGTAGGTGGTTTTGTTGTCTCAACCTTCACAGTTGTTGCTCCTGATGTTGTTGTTTCAACAGGTGTGACTGTTGTTCCCTTTGTGGGTTGTTGATAGTCCTTGGTTGTCGTGGTGGTTGCAGATGGTTTTGATGTCACAACTGTTGTTTCTGGGCCTGTTGTTGTGACACTTGGCACTGTGGTTGTAGTTTCAACAACAGCTGTGGTAGAGGTTGTTACTGGGCCAGTGGTGACTGTAGGTGGTTTTGTTGTCTCAACCTTCACAGTTGTTGCTCCTGACGTTGTTGTTTCAACAGGTGTGACTGTTGTTCCTGTGGCTGCTGAGGGTCCTTTGGTTGTCGTGGTGGTGGCAGATGGTTTTGATGTTACAACTGTTGTTTCTGGGCCTGCTGTTGTGACACTCTGGCACTGTGGTTGTAGTTTCAACAACAGCTGTGGTAGAGGTTGTTACTGGGCCAGTGGTGACTGTAGGTGGTTTTGTTGTCTCAACCTTCACAGTTGTTGCTCCTGATGTTGTTTCAACAGGTGTGACTGTTGTTCCTTCATGGTTGTTGAGGGTCCTTTGGTTGTTGTGGTGGACACGGATGGTTTTGATGTCACAACTGTTGTTTCTGGGCCTGTTGTTGTGACACTTGGCACTGTGGTTGTAGTTTCAACAACAGCTGTGGTAGAGGTTGTTACTGGGCCAGTGGTGACTGTAGGTGGTTTTGTTGTCTCAACCTTCACAGTTGTTGCTCCTGATGTTGTTGTTTCAACAGTGTGACTGTTGTTCCTGTGGTTGTTGATGGTCCTTGGCTGTCGTGGTGGTCGCGGATGGTTTTGATGTTACAACTGTAGTTTCTGGGCCTGCTGTGACACTTGGCACTGTGGTTGTAGCTCAACAACAGCTGTGGTAGATGTTGTTACTGGGCCAGTGGTGACTGTAGGTGGTTTTGTTGTCTCAACCTTCACAGTTGTTGCTCCTGATGTTGTGTCACAGGTGTGACTGTTGTCTCCCTCGTGGTTGTTGAGGGTCCTTTGGTTGTGGTGGACACGGATGGTTTTGATGTCACAACTGTTGTTTCTGGGCCTGTTGTTGTGACACCTGGAACTGTGGTTGTAGTTTCAACAACAGCTGTGGTAGAGGTTGTCACTGGGCCAGTGGTGACTGTAGGTGGTTTTGTTGTCTCAACCTCACAGTTGTTGCTCCTGATGTTGTTGTTTCAACAGGTGTGACTGTTGTTCCTCTGTGGTTGTTGATAGTCCTTTGGTTGTCGGTGGTTGCAGATGGTTTTGATGTCACAACTGTTGTTTCTGGGCCTGTTGTTGTGACACTTGGCACTGTGGTTGTAGTTTCAACAACAGCTGTGGTAGAGGTTGTTACTGGGCCAGTGGTGACTGTAGGTGGTTTTGTTGTCTCAACCTTCACAGTTGTTGCTCCTGACGTTGTTGTTTCAACAGGTGTGACTGTTGTTCCCTGTGGTTGTTGAGGGTCCTTTGGTTGTCGTGGTGGTGGCAGATGGTTTTGATGTTACAACTGTGGTTTCTGGGCCTGTTGTTGTGACACTGGCACTGTGGTTGTAGTTTCAACAACAGCTGTGGTAGAGGTTGTTACTGGGCCAGTGGTGACTGTAGGTGGTTTTGTTGTCTCAACTTCACAGTTGTTGCTCCTGATGTTGTTGTTTCAACAGGTGTGACTGTTGTTCCTTCGTGGTTGCTGATGGTCCTTGGTTGTTGTGGTGTGACACGGATGGTTTTGATGTCACAACTGTTGTTTCTGGGCCTGTTGTTGTGACACCTGGCACTGTGGTTGTAGTTTCAACAACAGCTGTGGTAGAGGTTGTCACGCCAGTAGTGACTGTAGGTGGCTTGTTGTCTCAACCTTCACAGTTGTTGCTCCTGATGTTGTTGTTTCAACAGGTGTGACTGTTCCCCGGTTGCTTGATGGTCCTTTGCTGTCGTGGTGGTCGAGATGGTTTTGATGTCACAACTGTTGTTTCTGGGCCTGTTGTTGTGACACCTGGCACTGTGGTTGTAGTTTCAACAACAACTGTGGTAGAGGTTGTTACTGGGCCAGTGGTGACTGTAGGTGGTTTTGTTGTTTCAACCTCACAGTTGTTGCTCCTGTTGTTTTTGTTTCAACGGTGTGACTGTTGTTCCCTTCGTGGTTGTTGATGGTCCTTGCTGTCGTGGGTGGTCGCGGATGGTTTTGATGTCACGTGTTGTTTCTGGGCCGGTTGTTGTGACTTGCGCACTGTGGTTGTAGTTTCAACAACAGCTGTGGTAGAGGTTGTTACTGGGCCAGTGGTGACTGTAGGTGGTTTTGTTGTTTCAACTGTCACAGTTGTTGCTCCTGATGTTGTTGTTTCAACAGGTGTGACTGTTGTTCTCTCGTGGTTGTTGATAGTCCTTTGGTCGTGGGTGGTCGCGGATGGTTTTGATGTAACAACTGTTGTTTCTGGGCCTGTTGTTGTGACTGTTGTTACCTTCGTGGTTGTTACTCTGATGTAGTTGATTTCGTAAGAGACACTGTGACAAAAGGAGACATTGTGTGACCAGCATAACGTTAATTACGCTGGTCATGTGGGTACATACATTTTTTGTTCTGACACTTTTATAATACTTAAATATACTTTAACGTTTTCTTCAGCATTGTCTGTGAAAAAGCAAAATTTTTGTTTATACTGTGTAGAAGTTTTCTACCTGTAGTTGTCTCTCCAGTTGTTGTGAACGAAGGGGGTTGTTGTTGGGCCAGCAGTAGTTGTAGTTATGCATGGGGTCATGGACCTGCCACAGTTCCATTTATCCGCATGTAGCTGTGATGCAGTTTCCAGGCCATCCGTGGTGTTGTAGATGGTTTCCATATTTGTAGGTTTTTTTCCATTAACATAGCATGCACAATCTGCAGATCATGAAAATCATCATTTAATTTTTATATACTGCATTTTATCTATATTTACACAAATAAATAAATACATTTTTAGAGTATATGTGTACTTACAGTTCACATTGTATTTGCATGTTATTCCTGACTCTGTACAGGAGCTTTGGAATAGAAAGACATTTGGGTGAAAAATGGAGTGAAAAACATCAACAGCTGTTTGAGCTATTCTAAATTGTTTCTTCCATAGATTTTATGAAATAACTAACTAAAAGTAACCAGTCTTCCAGTCATGAGGAGGAACCTAGTGAATCATCATATTAAATATCCAATTTTGGTTACAGTTATAATGCTTTAATTCTGGTCAGAAATATTTCAAGGTGGTTAGTATATTCATTCCCAAATAATTTAATTGATTCATAATTGATGATGAAATGATTTATTAGAATGAGTGAGAGAACATAAGCCTGTTTTATATTATTGTTGAAAGATAATATTTCAGCCTGACATATTTCCCAAGATGTGGCTTTTATAGTTAAAACTTATCACATATAAACGATCAATTAACAAAATTGGGTGACTGTGAGATCCTTCCTTTAAGTGCAATAAAGAAATTAAAGCAATTAAAGATGAGTGCTTTACCTCTATTTGTGTTCATAGGGACTAAGTGCAACTCTTTCAAAGTTATTGGACAGTCCAAATGTATTGCCTTCATAATTTTTAATCTTGGAAGATCAAGGTTTACACAGTTTAGATCTATTCATTCGAGTTGTTTAAATGTATATCAATTTAGACAAAACATCATTAATTTATTAAATTCTACCAGTTCAGACACTTTTAAGGTTGATTGTGTATAATCTATTGATACATTGCACACTGGCATGATCACTACATGATCAGTGGCTATTTTTGGTCTGTCAGTATGTCATGTCCTAATGGTCAAAGTATGGATACAATCACTCAAAAAAAATATTTTCTCTTCAGCCCTTTTCTTAAGCCCTTAGTGTAAAGATGATTTATCTTTAAGACACATACCAATTGTAACAGTTCTCTGATGGAACCTTTCTCCGATGGTGTAATGGGTGCCTTTGTCATCATAGCAGCCACATTGGTCCCAGGGGACGACTTCATTGTGTCTTCATCAAAATAGGCTGGGCTGGGGGCACTGTGGATAGCAGCCTGCAACATCATTAAAACATTTTGATTAAGCTCAGTTCGAATACAAGCGATTTTTCTGCAGTATTTTCCTGTTAAAGCCATAAAGCTGTTTGCTTTATAGGTGAGCCACACATTAACCAGAATGTGTTTATTTTAAATAATTTTAATAGTTTTCTGGGGTTTTTACATTAGTTTTTAATTTGAATTAAACAAAAACAAACAAAAAAAAAAAAAACAAAAAAAAGCAACAAATAGAAATCAAAACTTAAACATATAATTCCTGGTTCACTCACTCATTTTTTTTTTTTTTTGTCCATGGCCTGTGTACAAAACACTGTGGCTCTGACACAAATATGCTTAAATACTGAACTAAAAGCACATCTGATTGACATTCACTTTACGGTTTACCTGAACAGAGGAAAAGTCAATCAGTCAGTTGACGGACCTGAGTTGCATTGTACATACCTTCACAGCAGTGACGAGGTTGGAACAGTCTCCTGATGGATTTCTACATGTCTTCATACAGGCAGCTCCACAAGGCTTGTAGTGCCACTACAGTCATCAGAGAGATTATAGTAGTCACAGAAAATAGCTGTGACAGACAAAATAAGTACTTTACTCACTTACAAAAGTCAATTATGAGTATAAAGTGTTACTTATACCAAATACAATACAACTAACAAATACATTTAAATCAGTTTGTTGATTCCTGATTTTTTCAGCATTCAAGAGAGTAGAGAATCCTGAAGTTGTAAATATGCCTGGTGTGTAATGGTGGCCAAACTTACGGCACAGCTTTGAGTTCTCCATTTGACACAGGCCCCGGTCATTACAAGCTTTGGCGAGGCAGCCACAGCAGTACAGAGACACTCACAGTCTCCACCGGTGCAAGCACAGGAGTCTCTCACGCAAGAATCATAATATGGACCAGGATCAACTTTAACAAACAATATTGTACTGTTTAGCAGTTCTGTGCTAGTAGTAGTTATTACATTACATTATAAGCACCATTAGCAGGCTGTGCTAATGGTGGACCAACATTTTGATTGGACTGATGGCAAGCGGACCACCCAAATTATGTGCTTAGTGCCAAGTGGAAAAAATTAATTTCCCAAATACCATGGCAGCTGTGAAGTTTGTGTCCATGTAAGTATGTTTGCTGTCACCATAGTTACCTGTGAATGACAGCTGCTGAAGGTGACACTGGTGATGATGCTACACTGTTTCTGGGACCAGGCTGCCCGGTAAAGGTTGGAGGAACAGGGATCAGTGATTAATTGGCATTTGGGCAGCTGGATGAAACCTTCCAGCTGTTACCAAATTCCAGAACGTCTGCCACTGTCTCCTGGGAACGTGTGGTGAAGTCGTTTCTACTGTTGCCTCGTAGTTCCCACACAGACCACTTGACCCTGAGAGGAAAGAGGAACCTAATGATTGTTGTTACTGAAATATCCTTCACTCCACAAGTGGAGTTTGGCATTTTCATTTAATGTTATTGTTAGGTTTATAAAGTGCTGACACTGTAAACCCACGCACAACCATGGCCTATGTCATATTTAACTTTGAAATGTGTTTTAAAGCGCACACAGATTTTAAGCCAGGCTATCATTAGAATCAATGTGTTAATCAAAATACTGATTAATGCAAGTTCCTTTGTGGATAAAATGTCCTGACTTCTGAATGCCTGAATTCTCATGGTGTATCAACAAGCCAGACGGAAATGAACTGGCTTGAATCCAGACATGCAGACTTGATTGTGTTTACCTGAAGTCCGGCTGAGTTTTATGAAAAGACTGGTCCTCTGGTCCCACATGAGCACAAGTCCTGCTTGATTGTCACCACCAGGAAAATACCCATCTTGTGTACCTGAGAGGGAGCACCTTGCTGCTGCCCTTTACCACTTGGAACTTCTCATCTTAAGTTGGAATTCATTGTCCTGTTGGGAATTAAAGTGAAATAAAATGCATATTATTACTACTTTGAAGTGTAAGTAATCACTTCTCGACAAAATGATTTCAATTTTTTTCTTTAGTTTTCATGTGAAATGTTACATGGTATTTATAGTATGCTAAATTATGAAAAGGAACATAGCTTGAAAGAAACTGTTCTTTCCCAAAGGAACAAATACATATTGGCAGCGCCATTGAATGTGATTGTTTTAACAAACTGCATATCCAATGTCCAGGATATCTATATTGTGGGTATCAGCATCATTGCATAACCATGGGATACAATGTCAATTATGAACCATAAATCAGTAATATGTCCCAGAATTAGTAATTATCACTTGAGTCATAATTCATGCCAATATTACTGTGTTAATATCAATATTATTTTGATATTCTGATCTTGTGTTTGAGGCAGAACATGTGGACAGTGTGCTACCCTCAGAAAGATCTTGATGGTCTTGAGCAGGTGGTTCCTGTGGTTCCACACGGAACATTTTCGGTGATAATCCTGAAGCTGCCATTGTTCTGACCAGCGGTACAGTAATCCTGAGTGGGGCACAGACACAGCATGCAATTAGTGGACACCATCATCAAAGTTTTAATAGACACTTTATAATCCAGTGCAATTTTATCTCACTGATATCTATCTCACTCTTCATGCTCTTGCAGCCATTATCAGCTCTATTAAAGCTGCGATATGTAAGACTGTGAGCCATTCTACCTATCAATGTTACGCTTTAATTACTTTTTATTGCTAAAGGGTGAACAGTTTGTAACATAACTTGCAAATGAGAACTTTCTGGATGCCTGATTTATATCAAAGATTTTCTATCTTCTAACAGAAGATAACATATGTACATGTACATATGTTATCTACACATTATAATCAGCTACTCAGAAGTATAACTTAATTAACTGTGCATCTGTGCCTCTGCCACTTTACCTGGAGGAGGTGTATTCACATTGTCCATTGAAGTCAAACCTCTTATCATCAAAGGTGACGAGTGACCGGCCACCATAGATCTCACAAACTGAATCACACACGCGTACATGTGAACTTTCTTCCACTGCAGTAGCTGGAGACACACAGCAGATACAAATGTTCAGTTAAATCTGTGTATATAATCATTCAATAGCATGTATTTGGGTTTATTTGTTTTTAGAGAATTGTTTGAAAAGTCATTCAGAGAAGTATTTCTGCACTCACCACCAGAGGTGCCTGGTTATAGTGATTCGGCCAAAATATTTGGCTACAAGTATACAAAATCATAACTAAATATTATATCAGATATTACAAAAATGGAAGGTTTTGAAGGATAATTTAAAAGGTTGCTTAAATCTTTCCAACTGATTTTGTCTATAAATAGTGTGCACATTGTCATGTACTGTATACTGTGTATCTAAAGCAGTATACAAACCAGGTATTGCAGTCCACAGTCAGTGTCTGTCCGGCTGGTAGACCTTTCCATTGTGCAGACATGGACAGCTGGTCTCATTGATACAACCTCCTTGTCCATTTGATACCAGGCCATCAGGACACATGCAGCCTGATGTACAGCCTGTACTGATCTGTATGCAGCCAAAGTAGAGTAGAAAGAGGGTGTGAGCCAAGTAGGGACTGTGCTTGTATCTCTATGTAAGTGTTTCGCTTCTGTCCGTTTGTGATCACGCGTACTTACACAAGCCATGTCCAGAGTGGTGCAGCTCTTCTGACACTCAGTCCCAGTGACCCCAAGTTCAGCAGTGGAACAGTCAAAGTAAACCATGGGCGCAGGCACGATTTTAGGGCTGTATCAAATGACAAAAACGTGTTATGGTGGGGTCAAAGTTCCAAACGTCATTCCATTCACAATTTTGCATGAATTTAAAATACTTGGCCACTCAACAGGTCTCTGTAGTTCCTGATGTATTGTTAGTTGGACATGTGCATTTTAAGAGCATCAACAGTTAAACATTATATCATTTATTAATGCAACAGTTAAGCACGCATTGCATTCAGACTTATACATATACCAAAAAAAGCTTACAGTCTAGTTGTGTCCCTCCTGAGCAGCTGAGAACTCCTTGTCTGCAGATACTATGAGAACAGGCATGACAGGACATGTCAAAATCCATCCACCTTAATGACATAGTTTGATGATGTAAACTGGCTACAGTGTCATTCAGGTTGCCTATTGATTGTCTCATCAATTGTTAATTCATTGTTCCTTAATAAAATTCTAGTTGTATTGTTGCGCTCACACATATTCCAAGCTAGTTGCAGCGGCTTTTATTTTGGTTGGTTCAATGGATTGCCATTTAATTTTGCTTTGACTTTGGCCATTCTCTGACTTTTCAGCTAGCACCATACCGGGTTTAACTAACACATTTATGACTTGTGCAAGGTAGCAAATGTTAGCATACTACCATTCTAAACTAAGACAGTGATGGTAAACATTACTCTACAATCATCGGCATGTTGTGTTGTCATTGTGTGCATGCTGTCACATTAACATTTGCATCTCAAAATATTGACAGAGGTGTTAGTGTGGCTGCAGGCTTGTTCCATTAAAATGACGCCTACAGAGTACACTGTGTTTACTGAGTCTAATTGTGAAATCTGTAATGTCCTAATGGGAAAAACGTTGTCCAAAAACTCAATTTACTTCTCACCATAAAGTAGATTGTAGTGTGTTTATTCCCTGACCCTTTAATGCCAAATCCTTGATATCACTACACTGTAGCACTGTGTATTTACCATGTGGTTCCATCTTTGCTGACAGCCTGTCCAGCAGGAATAATGTTGTCTTTGTCGAGCAGGGACAGCTCGCACTGGTCACACACTGGCCCTTGTCGCTCATGTAGGTTCCTACATCCACATCCATCCACTGGGGTAAATTTGGTCTGGCAAGAGTAGTCAGGCTGGCTGAGGGATTGGCAGGTACGACTGCAGGAGGTCATGTTGTAGCCATACACTGTTCCGACTGGGCATGATTTACTGAATTTGCCTAGAGGAGAGAACAGTTAAGTGGTAGCAAGAGTGCATCTGCCAGATGAATCAGACTTTTAATGCAGAGGGTTAAAAGGTACAACTGCACCCAGTCCTGCACACTGCCATAGACTTAGCTTAGTGCTTAGTTTTGTAATGTTTACCTCACAAAATTACTGCTGCAGTAAACAAACCAATCATTTCATAAAATTAAATAAAATATGCACGTGACCAGCTGTTTCATAAAACCAGATCTCTCTGTTACCACAGCAAAACAACAGTTCTTGTCTTTTTACTCACTACAGATGGTCGTCCTCCAGTCAGTGATGTGGATTCCTGCCGCTGAACATGCATGGACATACGAGGAGACTCGCACACATGCAGTCCTCACTCTGCTCACAGTTACAGCTGTCATACATGCAACTCTGTAAGGAGAGATGGGCACAGACATATTAACGAAGGCACGGTAGTTTAGCTTATTTGTGATGACAGCTTTGTGTGCAGACTTACATCTTTGTACACATTGGGGCTAATGATATAGTGACAAGAGGCAAACACTCCCTTGGGATCTGTTAGTTTGGAGCACCAGTACTGAGCATAACTCTCTGAGACACAGAAACAAACAGAAATGAAAGGGTTACAAAACATCATATGCCCTGAAAATAACAGGGTTAGCTCACATTCACGTGGTATGACATGACAAACATCATGTAATAAAGCATTGAAGAGAGATTGAGCTGTACCTTGTTGATGCCCTGGCTACAGGTGCACAAAACGCTATAATGTCAGGCAAGTGGCTCTGGTTTTCACGTGTTGCGAATACTGCGGCTGTGCCTCCACCAGCCCACTGGCCACCTTGAAGTCATCAGTCATTATGTTGTTGAAGTTTCCGCACAAACCTGTTGGACAAGATGACACGCTTATGCAGCTCTAAACATTTAACATTTAAGTATTACAAACCAAAAACGACACTCAGAATATCAGAACTGTAAATATTGGTAAATGCAAGGAGGCAGGAGGGGTCTTCCAGATACTGACACAGTAATAACGAGACATACCAGCGGTGCTTCCTCTCGAGTAAAGAGTCAGCTGAAACGAAGACCTGCATCACGTGGGGACAGCTGGACCAGCACTTGTATGCCCATCTTGAGGCTTATGACGATAGAAGGATGATGGCCTGAAGGCACTCAGCTCAGCTGCAACGACAAAACACATTGAAAAACTCAGTGTAACAGAAACGTGTCCAATCAGTCATGGAAATATACACACTATATTCTCATGTTCATCTTTTCATTTTCACGTGGTTGGTATAGGTAGGTATAGGTAGTAACTCATTTTTAATCAATAACTACAACAAATAGAAAGTATTTTCAGATCTTTTAACATTCTGTGTCTCTTCTGTATCATTTCATATCATTTGAAGGAACTCACCTGTAAACAGTGGCAGCTGAGAAATGATCTGTCACAGAAACTTGTCCAGATGCCTGAATTTTGACAATCTGTTGGTTTGTGGAAAGACATTGTTTAGATCAGACAGCAGTCCAAACATTTTTTCCAAATAATTTTGGATCTTGTTTCAACTTTTATACATACATTCAGTGAAGTAAAACGCTCCAAACAGATTGTAATTAAGTAGTATATCTGTGTGTGTGTGTGTGTGTGTGTGTGTGTGTGTGTGTGTGTGTTAGTGAGCTTACTACAGAATTGCTGTATAAGGCCAGAGTTACAGCTCTGAGGCAGGTCCTACTGTCACCCAGACCACACTTGACCATGTCCACCAGCACAGCGTATGAGGTGCCAAGCATTTGCTACAACAGACATTGGAACAAAACATGAACTTTAATACAGACTGAAAACTGGTGAGGGTAGAACATGCAAACACCTCTGTTCATGAAATACTAAACGGTTCATCATGCAGCATGATGATATGTCATTGTCCATGCATGCTGTTTATCAATCCGTGCTCTGGGTATGTAATGGTATGACTCTGGTGGTGATGATGTGCATTACCTTAGCCAGAACGTAGGTGCAGTCCCCATGGAAGGTGTAGACTTTCCCATCAAAGGTGTTTATGTGAGCTCCTCCCTCCACAGAGCAGGTTCCTGACAGTTCTCCTCTGTGCACTTCCACTGGCCACTCTTACACACACTGTCAGCACAAACACACAGTCATCTCTGAACATAGGATAAAGTCAAGGTTCAAAATTTGTGTTTGATGTTTTAACAGATTTTCACAGGAGGGATTTTGTTGAAGTAAAATGCACTTTGATTTGAGTTGACAGCAGTTGTACCTATTTGTCTCTGACACCAATAAAGTCAATAAAGGCACCTGAGATCTCAGCTACCAGGATCTGCAGTTGTAAGAGTAGGACTCTCCTGATTTGTAGACTTTGTTGTTGTGCTGACATGGACAGTCCTCCACTTTAACACAACCAGTATTACTGATGTCATCAAAGATCAATCCTGAGGGGAATAATCATTATTGTCATGTTCTATGGCCATGAGTGAGTGTGCTTGGCAGTCTTATAGTGTAAAATGTATGTGGCTACCGGCAGGCAGCTGCAGCCATCATGGCAGTGGCTGTCACATGTCTGGCTGGCCTGAGGGGTGGAGCAGCTGTCCGGACATGAACTGGTACACTCAAAGAACTGCATGTTGTATGGACACCTTTGTCTGTGGAGACAAACACATAAATGTCGCTGTACAAGTGACAAATAATTCAGCTGGAGGAAAAACCCACCGCAACTGATTCAAGACTAGAACATTTAAATGAACCCTTACAGCAAAAATTTGACGCCCTCCATTGTTGGGGCGTACACCTGCATGCACACACTGCCTGGAGAATTCTGAGATGGTTTTGCAGAGGTCTTTACCATCTTCACCGCACATATCAATCATACAGATGTTACTGAAGGCTTCCACATCCAGATTGTTTTGACAACTGCTGAATGTATCACTGATGAAGAGCTGGTTACAGAGTAGCTGAAGAAAACAAAATCAGAGGGCACAAAAGAAATTGTAAATGTTTTGCTTGTTTGTTTGTTTGTTTTTTGTATACAATAAAATGATTGGACAATATCTGTAAATTAACAACCAAACTATTATTTTAAGTATTATGCCATTAATGGCAAATTAAAGTTATTTCTAATTTACTTATCAGAAAAATATGAAATTTTCTGCTTTCTTAAATTAAATACACATAATGTAAATTAAATGATTTGAAATATAAATGTTTATATTCATACTAACAATGCAATATTTTTCTTTTTTTTTCTAATTTTAAGATAAATCAAGGTTAAATATGGAGGGATGCTGGTTCGATTCCTGAGTCCCCCAGTCCAGTCGAAGTGTCCCTAAGCAAGGTACTGAATATAAGTGTGAATGGGTGAATGTGACAAAGGTTGTAAAAGCATGTTGAGTGGTTTCTAGATAATAATTCAGAAAACATCTTCAAAATCTCTGCAAAACCTCGAATTTTTTTTTTTTACATTTATTTGAATTGATTTTTTACTTGAATTTTATATTTTTTGTTTGGCTGCCAGTCAGTTTTTTGTTTTTTTTTGTATTTTTTAAAATTATTATTATTATTATTTTTTTATGTATCCTTCACACACGTGATGATAAAAAGTGAAGAGTTACCTTATTGCCACAGGTACGGGGTGGGCTGAGCACCGGCTCCACACAGTTCTCTGTCGGCCTGCTCACCTTGTAGGTTTCGCAAAGTCTTCCACAGACAGAAGAGCTTACAGTACAGTATCACACACAATCACACAGCAGTGTTAATGGTATGATTATTCAGTGTTAATTTGCAATTCATCATAAGTTTTTTATGCCATAAACTGCAATTTAAAGTAAGTGGGGAAATATATTTTGAAATGATTCCAAATATTTGATTGCAGAGTTCTTTGTTCACAGCCTAAAAGTCAACTTCATTACAAATTTTTGCAATAGTCACTATTTGCAGTAACATTAACCTTGTTTTTTGTTTTTTTGTGCCCTAAGACAAAACTCTGAGGCAGTTTTTCTGAGTGTAGCTCCAAAAAGCTGATAAACATAACAGTTAGCCTAAAGGTATCAGGCCTAGAATAGCCTAGTTTCTGTAAATACTGAGAAAGCATTTGAAAAACATGTTGAACTTACAATATATTTATTTTGCCTTAGAACAAAGCTGTAAAATCGACTTATGTCAATCTGAAATAAGTTTTTGAATGTGAGTTTTTGCAGTGTTGAAATCCACAGTACATTTTCCTCCATAATGTTGAAAAGGATCTTACCATTTATCCTTAAATCATGCTACACCATCAAAGTTTCCACAGAGTCCACACAGCTGGTCCTTGTATTTGTATCTATTTCAACCTGTAAACACAACCCAAACATACAGTAGTTATTGGCAAAATCACAAGTCACTGATGAATCATTTAATAAAAGGTCTTTAAGATTTTAACACATTATTCATAAAGGTTTCTTTCATGTAATCCATTTGGGGAATCTTTCTGAGATCATCTAAAAAAGGTTCATCAGCCAGAAATGTTTGGGAAGCTGGTCTAAATCATATGCCCCTGATCTACCATTTAATCTGCCAGTAAAGATATTTGTCGCATGTCAAGTATCTGTAAGTAAGAACCAATATTATGACGGCTGTCTAATCCATCCAGTGTATCAGGAGATATTAATCTATGAAAAATGTTTCTATCCAAATTTAGCAAATATAATCTACATAGATTTATAATATTTAAATTATATTAATCTCTAATGAGGAAATGCTTTTGTCACATCCTTCTTGATAAAGTAAAGCTGTAATGTTTACTTTAAGCCATTAGCATTTGATCTGTGGTTTTCAGGCATGGCTTATTTATATTGTTTGCCTATTTCTCCATGACATATCCAACAACTCACTCCAGTGACTCACTGCTTTGCAGTGCGCCTTGATCAATAGCTTCTCCTGCTTCAGCCACTTCAGCCATGGAGGTTTGTCTTCTCAAAACAGATTTCAGTGAGATTTGAAGTTAGCTAGGCCAAGCAATTTGATTGTGGTGTGGATCATGCTAGTCACAATTTCTTTCAATCTGAAAGTCTGGCTTATTTGACAAAATAATTCTTGAGGACACAAAATTTAGATGACATTACACATTTAAACACATTTAAATGCTCACAGTTGAGCAGTCACAGCTTTAATTGAATTTAGATTTAATCAATTTCACTTATCAGACGGGTAGTCTGTTACAGTGCTACAAGAGATTATTTTGTACAGCAGGTTGACCATTTTATTTCGTGACTCTAGAGGAGTGGTGTATCTCCAGTGGCACATAGTTTGAGAGCGAGCAGTCCAAATTATTCAACTTCTTCAGTTGCTTTGCAAACAACCACGAGGATACAAGCTGGATAAGCTGATAGAACTAAACTACACTGGCTGTTTTATGACACATCAAATATGTCACCCAAGTGTAACACTATGGTCTTCTATTATGGTTTTAATAGCTTTGGAGAAGAATGGAGTTCTGCATAGAGATAAGTTCTATCAGACTGTGTCAACACAGACAACAATTGTTAGAAAGATAAGTTCATTGTTGGTTTTAGTCTTTTCATGGATTTGTAGATAATATTAATAAAATGGTAAGATAACGTCAGTCTTATCCTTAACAGAAACAGACTCTGCAGTGGTGTGGCTTGTGCACAGTGGACCCAACTTTGTCAGCGTGTATAAACCCCATGAAAATACACCTGAACTCAAAACTTAGGACAGATGTGTGCATATATGAAGGTGTGTTTCCTACATCAAAGGAGTCATCCAGGTTCCAGACAGCTCTAATGCCCAGCTTGGCTTCGACAGTGATACTAGATGTGGGTCTTTGACAGCCAACCCAGACAAATGACAAACAGAGACACTGCAGTGAACAAATGAGACAGAAAGCAGCCGGTGACACAGAATGATTGCTTGTTAGACAGGCCCCAGCTTTCCAGAGTGATACAGAAGATCAGTCAAAAAATCTAGATAACTTTGTCTTACTGCTGCTGTATGTGCATACATTTGATTTATCAGAAATCTGCAAATGACTACTTCACGGTGTGGTGTTTATGACCTTAGCACCATGAAATTACTTTTGGGTCATTTAATTCATTGTTCATATTAAAAATATTGATTCATTCATGTTTATTTTGCCCAGGTTTAACCCTTGCTACAAAAAAAAGGCAGTGGGAGGTTCTTAGCAGTTTGTTTATAGTGATGCTTGGCTGCCATGGCAACTTCTAATTCCCTCCTTCCTATCTGTGCAGCCTTTGTTTAACTTCACTCAACCACAGTGTGAAAATCAACTTGAAACTTGAAATGTGTTTGAGCAGCTAATATGCACTGATGTTTGCCAGTGTGTTTTTTTTTTATGCTGCTGATGGGAAAATGGAAATCTTTGTTACGTTTAGAGCAGAACTGTTAAACTCATCGAGTCATGGGCCACATGCAGGATACAATTTGATGTAATTGGCACAATTTTAACATGCAGTTTCTCAGCATTCAGTCAGTCTGCTGCCATTATAAATGTACAGATCACTGTGAATCTACAGAAGCATGAACCCTTTAGTCACATGCATTTTCAAACAGATTAACAAATACAGCATTTTACTTCTTTCACTGTCCAGTGGACAAATAGTAGCGAATTTGATTGGAAAAATTGGAACTGGCACAAGCCTTCTGTAAATTTCACACTAGGCAGAATCTGCCCAGGCATACATTTCTGGCCCACTCCATTTTGGCCCGCTAATTGTATGCCTAAAGACTCAAACAGATGTGCTGCCAGCCACATAAGTCTTCTAAATAATCTAAATCTTGATACAAATCACTATAATATTCTTTGCTGCATTTTATATTCAGATGTCCACTTGGCATTGAAGATCATCCTAATGCTCCTGCACCATCATAGAGTTGTCACATTATTTAGGTCAATCAAGGGAAAGTTTTTCTTAGATTTTCATCTATTCTCTCATGTCAAAAATAGATTTAAAGTAATAACTAATGCAGATGAGGCCTGAGGCTCCATCTGTTAGGCTTTGTCTTTGCAAAGACGGCTTTGTGTCATTTTCACGGTATTGAATTTAAAGTGACACAAAGCCAGTTGCAGCAGTCTGTCCTTTCAAGACAACTTTTCTACTATTGTAAACAGACAACGCCATGTTAGGCCAAGAAACAGCCACAGTCTGATGCAGCATACACATCATCCTTTTTGTTTTACTTCATCAACACCAACCTGCTATGTTCCAACTGCTTTCATTTGAACTGATATCAAAGTGGGCATTATCTAACAATATTAATTACATATAAAAACTTTCAGTCATATCTCACACTACTCTTAGTGAATGAACATAGGAGATGTGGCTCCATGACTACTCAGCATCCCCTGAGGAGGAGCAAGAGGTGTGGTTGAAAGCTCCAGAAAAAGCAAGTAATTAGCTTTTCTGTAAAACTACAGTCTTCATTCTGCAACACTGCAGCACTGGATATTCAACATTTGATTAAACAAAATTCTCTAGAGAGAAAATCTTAGTCTGTACAGACACGGATACGCTTAGTTGAACTTACGCCACACCATCGACAACCACTGAACCATTGGAAAGCTCCACAACAGAACCATCCAGCTTCATGACGATGTTGCTGATGGTGGTGGTGTTGCCGATTATCTTGCGCCTCAACTGGATGTTGAAATTTTCGAGCTCAGCTTGCAGGACGAGGAGATGACATGGTTACAGGTGGAGGGCAGCTGGAAGAAATTTCCATCAAAGGTCTTCCAGTGATCCTGTCCAAGCAAGTCGAGCACACTTGGCCAATGTGAGATGCTCGCTGCAACAACATTAACCCATTTTTCATATTACATATCACATATTTTCTAACTAACTGTTGCATAAAAATCTATTTTGAAATTTGCACAGTTACCTGAATTCACTTTCAGTGTGTTGTCGGAGATCAGGTTTACTGTAGTAAGAAATAATCATTTTTGAATTTAGAAACACATATGGGATCATTTTAGATATTGCAAATCCATACATAATAACTCTAAACCAATGCATTTGAAATGTCTTATATCTGGCTGTTTTTAATCAGCTGTCAGTGTTTAGGTAAAGTTTAAAATTTATCTTTGGTGTTTTATAATACAGAAGGAAAATGTAAAAGAAATGTAGAAGGTGTCAAAACAAGATGAAAATTCTGTTTTCTTTCTTTCACCGACGTCTGAACTAAACTAAACCTCTGTGGAAACATCCACTTTGTGACCTGTTCCAATCATCTTATAGAGTATGCACTGAGTGTGAAGCTGTAAGCAGTTTTCAGGTCATCACTCACCAGTTGTCTGAGTGACTGCGCCAACCAGCAGCGTAAGGTAAATGAGCCATAAGGTGGACTGAAGTCCTGATGTCCCCATGTTGCTTCTGAGGACTGTCCCACTATGAGAGGACTCACCTTGAGGACGAGTCCTTTATAATAACAAGGTGGAGCTACACATCCCTTAAGGAGAGAGAGAGAGAGAGAGAGAGAGAGAGAGAGAGAGAGAGAGAGAGAGAGAGTGTGAGTGTGTGTGTGTGTGTTAAGGCAGTTACTATTTGTTTGTTCGGTCAACATGCATCACTTCCATCACTACTACTACTTATATAGAATACAGAGCCTACAGAGACATTTAACCATGATGGGTTTTTCATGTCATGCAGTTAAGGTTAAAACAATATATAAAAAAAAATGCTGACTTGAAACATTTTCAATATTGAAGCAAACCTGCCATCCCTTGCCTAATCTTAACCAACTGCTCTAGTGGTGCCAACTAAAATGGACCTGATATTTGAACTTTGTCTGTTTGGAATATTATCATTTTTATCTGGCTTTATGTCTGGGTTGTGGCCTCTTCCAAACATCTGTGCACTGTCCTGAATGTGGAAAAGTGAATATGATGAAATGAAGTGACTGTAGAGTATACACTTCTATGTAAGAGACCTTGCATGCACTGCACCGAGTTTCATTGTAGTTGTAAAAAGCCAAGCATCTTTAAATTAAGGTAATAATTTAAAAGATACTTGGTTACAATATCTATATATCAGTGTAAAATAGACACATGCTTTGAAAATTGGATTTAAATGATTCCACATTTGGAAAATATAAACAAATATATATATATAAAATTAGTGTCGGCTGTTGGAGATTACCTACTGACAAGAAAGTAAACAAACTTACAATACTTTTACAGCTGTAAGTCTTATTAAGTCACATGCAAATAAAGCACAGAACAACATTACTTTGCATTTAAGAAGTTCTTCCTCCAAAGCAGGGGTGTCAAACTGTTCCACAAAGGGCCGTGTGCTGGTTTTCTTTCCAACCAAGCAGCAGCAGCAGCAGCACACCAGACTCGACTCATTTAATCAACTGATCTCAGTCTTCGGAGAGTTGATTGGTCAACCTGTGCTCTTGGTTGGTTGGAACAAAACCTGCAGCCACACCGGCCTGTGGAACAGTTTGACACCCTGCTCTAAAGTGTCACACTGCGTGAGGCAAGCTGGTTTTTGTCTTGTCTTGTCATTTCTGTTTTATTTGAAAAGTAACTCTCTCTCGCTTCAGGTCACTTGCCCTTCCTCATGTGTCACCAGTCGGCTTGTCTTCCCTGGTTCCTGATTGTGTCCACCTGCCCATTGCCTCATGTGTCTTATAGTCTCTCGCCTTTGTCCTGTGCCAAAGTGTTTCGCTCTGTTCGACACCCAAGCCCGCTCCAAGCCATAGTCCGCTTGATCGTGAGTTTTTGTTTCTGCCTCAAGAGTGATTTTTGGTTGTAGCTTTTTCTTAGTCTTGCTTTTGGTTTCTAGTACTTAGTTTAGTGTGTAGTATTGTCTAGCCTCCACCTTTTAGGAGAGTTTTTTTGTTTGCTACTGTTATTCTAGTAGTTTCTTTAGTTAATGTTTTGTAGCCTTTTGATTTTCCTCCTTGAGAGTGATTTTGATTTTGATATTTTGCATAACCGATAGAGTTTTTCCTCCTTAGGAGTGTTTTTTATTATATTTAGTTTGACCTCGTTCTCTTCTGAGAGACTTTAGCTTAGGTTTTCATAGCCTTTGTTTCGCCTCACTCTGTCGAGGTTGTCTCCTGCAATAAAACTGCTCACGGACACTTCTGCTTCTGAGTCCTGTTTAGGTTCCGGCCTGACATAAAGAACAACTTCTGCTATGTGTCTAGTTAAATGAAAACACCATCATATCTGCATTGTGAATGACCAACCCATCAAGATTGACCTCATCATTATGTAGAGGTGTCGGCTGTCTTGGTGGTTAACAAAGCTGACTCAGATGCTACTGTCAATGTTTAATGAATATGGACGAGTAAAGAAGCAGCAATACTGGGAACAAGTCTTGACAGTGGTAGCTGCCAAGCTAAGCTAACCAAGCAAAAGATGTGTCATCATTATACTGAAAAATATTAGTTCTATTACTAACTCTGTACGAATCTAGCAAACAGCCCAGCTGGAGATTTAGAGCTTGCATTGTTGAGTTACTGCTGTCAGAGCTGAGTGGCTGACTTAGACTGACATTTGCTTAAGTGATTGGGAATGAATGAGCCTGTGAAAGTCGGGCTTGTAAAGTACTCATCACCTCTCTAGACATTTATGTAGATGGAGAAATGACTACATCCAAGGCCAGTGACAAAGCATTAAGACTCTGTTTTAGTACCTTAGATCACATACCTGGTGAGATGAAGTTTATTTGTATAGTTGTAGTTGTAATGTATAATTTGTGTATGGCCCAGATTGAATTTCTAAAATGCACTTCTAATAGTGTCACTGACACACATGCAAAAACATTATTTATGTATTTTATTTAACTTAAGTCTGTGTAAAGTAAGAATAAATATGTGTATTTGTCAGACTAAAGAAGAAAGTGTTATTAACCAAACTAAGCCAAATTTGAATGATTAAAAATATCAAGAATAATAATTAGCACACAGAGAAGCACGGATGCTAATACGCTGAAGGCTTTTATACTGTTGTGGGTTAGGGGCGGGGGATTATGCCCGCATCATTGAGCCATTTTAGGACCGCCCAAAAATCCTGGTCTGAAAACTGGTGAAAACTCCAAAGTGCTCACATTTCAGTAATATATCAGTCCCACCAGGATTTCACGATTTTTTTGTGTGTGTGATTTTGCGATCAAAATGACTGATTTTGCAGTGGCATTTTCTCATTTTTTATAAGAATTTTGCGCCTTTTTGTTTTTTTTACTTTAAAACCGCATCAAAAGTCTAAACAGGCTTAATGAGACAAAAACAAGGCAGACAGATTGAGAAACACTGTTTCTTTTATTTTCTGTGAGAATCTTAACATTAGTACTGGAGTGTAAAACACATTTACCCCAGTACTGAGTGAGGCGAGATAATTAACCAAAACAAATAATCAAAATGGTTAGCAGTCACCCATATGCACAATGCAAGTGATTCCAACGATCAATGATATAATCTGTACGCACGTATAGTTGACTTTCGCGATGGTCGAGGACTTTGTTACACGGGCTACAAAATAGTTTTCTCCGCTTGCATGTAAAATTGCCGGATATTGTTTTGTTCGGTCATTTGCCGATATATATGACGGCAGGTGGACTTGTTAGTAGTTGCCATCACTAACTAACGCTCCCACGGGGGTGTGAAATGTTCTGCGCCGCGCGGTTATTTTGCAATAATTGTGCGACATAGTAGGAAATATGCGGTCTCGCTAAAATATGCATATTGCTGATTACGCGTAAACCACGCGATCGCAAAATCGCGAAACTGGAGGGACTGATATATCATTCAAAGTCTTTTCACATGTTTTCAGCAACTATTTTCAGCCCGCTTGATCGTGAGTTTTTGTTTCTGCCTCGTAAGAGTGATTTTTGGTTGTAACTTTTCTTAGTCTTGCTTTTGGTTTCTAGTACTTAGTTTAGTGTGTAGTATTGTCTAGCCTCCACCTTTAGAGAGTTTTTTGTTTGCTACTGGTATTCTAGTAGTTTCTTTAGTTAATGTTTTGTAGCCTTTGATTTTCCTCCTGAGAGTGATTTTGATTTTGATACTTTGCATGACCGAGTAGAGTTTTTCCTCCTTAGGAGTGTTTTTTATTATATTTAGTTTGACCTCGCTCTCTCTTCTGAGAGACTCCTTTAGCTTAGGTTTTCATAGCCTTTGTTTCGCCACACTCTGTCGAGGTTGTCTCCTGCAATAAAACTGCTCACGGACACTTCTGCTTCTGAGTCCTGTTTAAGTTCCGCCTGACATAAAGAACAACTTCTGCTATGTGTCTAGTTAAATGAAAACACCATCATATCTGCATTGTGAATGACCAACCCATCAAGATTGACCTCATCATTATGTAGAGGTGTTGGCTGTCTTGGTGGTTAACAAAGCTGACTCAGATGCTACTGTCAATGTTTAATGAATATGGACGAGTAAAGAAGCAGCAATACTGGGAACAAGTCGTGACAGTGGTAGCCAAGCCCAAGCTAACCAAGCAAAAGATGTGTCATCATTATACTGAAAATATTAGTTCTATTACTAACTCTGTACGAATCTAGCCCAGCTGGAGATTTAGAGCTTGCATTGTTGAGTTACTGCTGTCAGAGCTGAGTGGCTGACTTAGACTGATATTTGCTTAAGTGATTGGGAATGAATGAGCCTGTGAAAGTCCTTGTAAAGTACTCATCACCTCTCTAGACATTTATGTAGATGGAGAAATGACCACATCCAAGGCCAGTAACAAAGTATTAAGACTCTGTTTTAGTACCTTAGATCACATACCTGGTGAGATGAAGTTTATTTGTATAGTTGTAGTTGTAATGTATAATTTGTGTATGGCCCAGATTGAATTTCTAAAATGCAACTTCTAATAGTGTCTGACACACATGCAAAAACATTATTTATGTATTTTATTTAACTTAAGTCTGTGTAAAGTAAGAATAAATATGTGTATTTGTCAGACTAAAGAAGAAAGTGTTATTAACCAAACTAAGCCAAATTTGAATGATTAAAAATATCAAGAATAATAATTAGCACACAGAGAAGCACGGATGCTAATACGCTGAAGGCTTTTATACTGTTTTCCAATTTTCCAACATATTTAATATATTTTGAAAGAAATCTCAGAATTGCCTTTTCACAGTCTTGAATGAATTGTTGTAATTTTTCGTTTCTCATATAATTATACTATATATTCATCCTTGATGCTTTGGCAGAATGTTCACATTCATAAAGCAATAAATCAAAGTGGCTTGAATTAAGAGGGAGAATGCTTTAACTAACTATTGTTATCTGTACTTTGTTTGTCTTTGATTCTTTTGAGGTTGACAGGGCAGACTTGCCCACTGGCTGTCCTCCAGGCTATGAAGAATTACCAGTCAAATCAAGGAAACTTCAAGATTACGCAAACAAACACACACACGCACGCACACAATATAAATTCAGTACTTTATAAATAGTAGTGTAGTGCACTGAAGTAAGAGTTTGAGATTGAGTTTGAGTAAGACATGAGACAGTGGAGACTTAAAATGGCTCTCCACAGGCTACGAGGAGTTAATAGTCAATTCAGTAAAACTTCCTGGGGTGACAAGGAAGTAGCTCAGGAGTGTTGCTTATCAGATTTAAAGCTGAATATACAAATTCCATTAAACTTGTTAGATAAGGTGAAAATTTCATTTGGCCTAAGTTAGAAAAAGACCCGACCTACATCACCCAAAACATCTTTCTATGTGTGATGTGATATTCTAATTGTAGATGTGAACACACAGCAGAAGAACTAAACACTACAAGCTCAAAGGGAGGCAGACACATAAATAACAGAACCTGTCTCACTCTTGCCCCAAAAGGTAATTAGCATAAAATGAAGTAAGTGAGTAATATAGGGCTGTAATTGAAATGAACTGTCTCCTTTATGCTGATGACGTGGTCCTGCTGTCCCCCATAAAAGACAAAAAACAATTATCAGAATTATCAGAATCATCCCAAAACCAAAGTGCTCATTAATCACTGAACTACCAATTCAAATTTGATTTAAAATAATCAGATCAATAATTGAACCAATTGCTGTATATGGTTTAAGGAGACTGAACAAAATGGGACAAACACTGCAAAGTTCTCTAAATGTATCCTCCAGATGCAGAGGAGAGAAGAGCTATGAGCTATCTGGAATCATTCAAACAGAGTCTCCTCTGCCTATGTGCAAACTTATGTAACATGAATCAAGGCTAAACTAAACACAATCAAAATCAAACAAAACCAAAATAGCCTTCCAAGAGGAAGTGAGAGGAAGTCATCTCAAAATCATCCAGTTCAACATAGGTTTCACCAAAATCAGTGAAAATGTACAACACATATATGATTTTAAGGCCCAGGGTCATCGTACATTGTATCCCTTCTTTTTTATCGTTCTTTCACCTGCTTAAGTCCACCCCAGAACTTTAGGCAGGTTGCAGGTGAGATCTCCTCTTGAACAGCCCCCACAATAAGGGGGCTTTCAGGGTGTTTTTACTTTCACCATGCTGTCCCATACTGTGCTGTGTACTCCCAAACCCCTCAAAGCCCTCAGCCACCAGCAGTCAGTCAAAAGGGCACCCTTTTCTGTGAATTCCTTATGAATTATAGAACGAGATAATTTGAGAGAAATATAATTTTATTTATTTAGCACTGTCAAGGCCACACCATGCCTCAGTGTCTTCCTTGTTTTCCTCTCTGTCTGTTTGTGTGGGTGTGGTCTCCTGGCTCTGGCTCTCTCTACACACTCTGCAATCATCTGCAAGCAACACACCTGTCTGCTATCAAACCTGCAAGAGCTCTGGACAAACTGTCCCCACTGGATAATATTTGTGCTGTATGTCCTGCTTACCTAGTTTGTTCTGTCCCAGTTTATAGTAGCTTGTTTGCCCACCAGCCTTATTCCTCTATAGATTCCTCTACCAAGCCTGCACCTGGATTCATCTACTTCATCTCAGCATGCTACATTTCTTCCGCACTGCCAGTATCCAATAAAAGACTTGTTTCACCTCACCTGCCTGTCCAAGTGTCTGCATTTGGGTTCAGTTTAACTAAATCATGACCATCAGTTTTCTTAACACAGTTGTGCTTTACAAAGAGAAATAAAACCTGAGATGAATTAAAAGAAACATAGATAGATACTGTATCAGATAATTTAGATAGATAATTTGTTGCTGCAGTCCGTACAAAGCCTCAAACATACATACATAGATACAAAGATACATAGAAACACCACAACATAACCACAAGAATAGACATTCAGTACAGCACATTTATCACATTTATCACATACGCATAGCTCCCATCTGTAGCAGTTACCAGGGTGCTTTGTTGAGAGATGCTATGGCAGAAGGTACAAAACTCCTGCCTCAAGGAACATGAGCACAAAAGTGAAAAAGGAGCTCCCATCAAAACTCCTGCCTCAAGGAACATGAGCAGTGAAAAAAGGAGCTTCCATCAAAACTCCTGCCTCAAGGAACATGAGCACAAAAGTGAAAAAGGAGCTCCCATCAAAACTCCTGCCTCAAGGAACATGAGCAAAAGTGAGAAAAAAAGGTACAAAACAATTAAAATATTTCAAAAAGATTCAAAAGAAGTTAGACTTAGTGTGTCTGTGTTTATAAGGCAGGAAGTTTAGTGAGTGAGAATAGGCTGAAACATCATTCCAGGAATGATTAACTGTACTGTAATCACCATCATTATCATAGTAATAATTATTATAATTGATTGATTAAAATAAATAATAGCATATGATAGTGAAAATAATAAATTAATAATAATTATAATTGTAATAATAATAACCTTTGCCAAAGGATAAGACTGCAAGGAGACTAAAATCTTTAGGATCCCAACCAGCCGGATAGCATTTTTAATTTTTTTTTGTCCCTGCTGTGATAGATGATACATCAGACCAGCCCCGAGAGGTTCAGGAAGAGATTCTACTCTCAGGCCACGAGGATCCTAAACGTGACTCTAACGCCTAATCTGTAAGAGATTATATTTCTCAGAAACTGCTGAACACATTTCAGAGCCTTCGCCATATTTGTCCTTGAGCCAAGGTAAAATTGTCTCCTGGTGTTCCTCTGTAAATAGAATTGTATAACTATGTTGTAGTACAACAACTTTGTGAATTTAAATGGCCGTAAATCTGATAAAAAGTCTGACACACTTTGCATTTTGGACAGTTCCTCCCTGTACTTTGCAGGAGCTTCATTCACTCTCAACAGGCAGCAATGGTGGAAAGTTGTTTGTTTACACTGTAAAGAAACTTAAGTACTTAAGTACAATTTAAAGATTCTTTTACTTACTTGAGGATTTCAATTTTATGCTATCTTGTTTTTTATTCCACTACATTTACTCGATAGGTGGAGTCAGTCATTATTTTAAAGATTAAGATTTTGCACACAAGCTTATGATGAGTTTATACGATATGATACTGCACTGTAAATGAAACTATCCAACAGCAAATAAAGTAGCTCAGAATATGGCTCACCCACCATCTGTAACATTAAAATACTGCACGTTTTTTAAAGCATTAGTTAATACTCAGTTAATATTATTTTAATGCTTTAAGTAAATGTTGCTCTTAATATGACAGTGATGACATGTATAGCTGCATGTCTCCAACAGTCCAAAATAAGAGAATTAAATGTGACTGAATATCAGGCCTTTCCTCTAAAGCTGTCTTAGTCAATGAATTAATATCTGATTATGATATTGATTTATTTTGTCTCACTGAAACCTGGCTGCAGGAGGATGAATATGTTAGCTTAAATGAATCCACTCCTCCCAGTCATTGTAATACTCATATTCCTTGAAGTACCGGTCGAGGTGGTGGAGTTGGAGCCATATTTGACTCTAGTCTATTAATAAATCCTAAACCTAAACTAAATTATAATTCACTTGAAAGTCTTGTTCTTAGCCTCACTCACCCAACCCGGAAAACATTACAGCCAATTTTATTTGTTACAGTATATCATGCTCCAGGTCCTTACTCTGAATTTTTATCTGAATTTTCATCAGGCTTGATCCTTAAAACAGATAAAGTAATTAGTGGACAACCACAATGATAGTCTTAGTACTGCGCTTATCTCTTTATTAGATTCATTTGGCTTCTGTCAGAGTGTAAATAAACCGACCATTGTCTGAACCACACCCTTGATCTTGTTCTCTCATATGGCATTGAAATTGATCATCTCATAGTCTTTCCACAGAATTCTCTTCTGTCTGACCATTTTTTAATAACCTTGAGTTCATACTACTGACTACAAGCCTTTTTGCAGAAACTCTTACAGCAGATGTTTATCTGATAGTGCTGTAGCCAAATTTAAGGAAGTGATTCCTTCAGTATTGAATTCAATGCCATGTCTCAATGTAACAGAGGACTTGTCTGCTTCCTTTAGCCCCTCACAAACAGATCATCTTGTTGATAGTACTACAGGCTCTTTACAAACAACCTCGACTCTATTGCACCTCTGAAAAAGAAGACAATTAAACAAAGGAGGTTAGCACCATGGTATAGCTAGCAGACTTGTAACTGAATGTAATGGTGTGCCACTAAACTGGAAGAACTCGCTTAGTCTGGCAAGATAATCTTAAACATACAGGAAGGCTCTCCTGAATGCCAGAACAGCCTATTACTCTTCATTAATAGAGGAAAATAAGAACAACCCCAGGTTTCTCTTCAGCACTGTAGCCAGGCTAACAGAGAATCACAGCTCTATTGAACCATCTATTCCTTTAGATCTAACTAGTAATGACTTCATGAGCTTGTTTAATGATAAAATTATAACTATTAGAGACAAAATCCATCACCTCTTGCCCTCAACAGACATTGATCTGCTTTCTGATACAGCAACTTTGGAAACAGCTGTAAAACCTGATATGTATTTAGACTCTTTTCTCCCATCGACCTTCATCAAATAACTTCAATAATTTCTTCATCTAAGCCGCAGCCTGTCTCTTAGACCCCATCCCAACCAGGCTGCTCAAGGATGTTTTACCTCAATTTAGCCCTTCTTTATTGGATATGATTAATCTGTCTTTATTATCGGGATATGTACCACAGTCCTTTAAAGTAGCTGTAATTAAACCTCTTCTTAAAAAGCCCACTTAGATCCAGAGGCTTTAGATACTTGAGAAAGCTGTAGCCAACTGTGTACTTTCTCCATAAGAACAGTTTATTTGAGGATTTTCAGTCAGGATTTAGAGTGCATCATAGCACAGAGACCGCACTAGTCAAAGTTACAAATGACCTCCTAATAGCATCAGACAAAGAAGACATCTCTGTACTTGTCCTGTTAAATCTTAGTGCCGCATTTGACACCATTGACCATCAAATTCTTTTACAGAGACTGGAACATCAAATTGGCATCAAAGGAACCGCCCTAAGCTGGTTTAAGTCGCATTTAGATCGATCTCAGTTTGTTCATGTCAGTGATGAATCCTCCATGCATACCAAAGTTTGTCATGGAGTCCCACAAGGTTCTGTACTAGACCACTTCCATTTAGTTTATATATGCTTCCTCTAGGGCACATTATTAGAATCACTCCATCAATTTTCATTGTTATGCCAACGACACCCAATTATATTTATCGATCAAGCCTGATGAAATCAGTTAACTAAACTCCAAGCTTGCCTTAAGGATATAAAAAGTGGATGACCTACAATTTTCTGATGTTAAATTTAGACAAACCTGAAGTTCTTGTAATTTGACCCAAACACCTCAGAAACTCTTTTCTAGAGACTTAGTTACTTTAGATGGATCACCCTGGCCTCCAGCTCCACCGTAAAGAATCTTGGAGTTGTTCTTGATCAGGATTTGTCCTTTAATGTCCACATAAAACAAATTTTGTGGACTGCATTTTTCCACTTACGTAATATCGCCAAAATCAGATGCATTGTATCTCAAGAGGATGCAGAAAACTAGTCCACGATTTGTTACTTCGAGGCTGGACTATTGTAACTTTTGTTATCAGGCTGCTCCAATAAGTCTCTCTCTCTCTCATCACTCCACCACCATCTGTAAACATACATGTCTCATTAATGCATGTTAATGTATGTTACTAACTAAACTGATAAATTGATTTGATTTGAATATTTTTGTACTTAACTTATTACTTTATTACTTTACTTACTTTATTTACTATGTTTTCATGCCATTTGGTATTTGTTTATTAGTTTTCTTGTTGCTTTGATTTCTAGTCGCTGTTGTCTGAGGTTCACTTATTAGTTGAGGATGCGCGTGAACTGTGAATTACCAATGCTCCATTAAGCACCAGCAGTCTGGACAGAACAAAGTTGGACTGTGGGAAGGAGCTGTTCTTTTAAAGTGTAGTTTTTTTCCAGCCCCAGTACGACTAACTTGAACCTGTATGTTATGTTTTAAGTGTTCTACAGTTGGCTAGTAGTACATCCATCCATTTTCCATAGCTGCTTATCCTCATCAGGGTCTCAGGTTTCTCTGTGTCATTCCAGCAGACATTAGACGAGAGGTTAGGTACAGTCTGACAAGTCACCAGTTCATCACAGGGCACATAGAGACAAACAACCATTGAATCTCACATTAACCTGCATTTGTTTGGACTGTAGGAGGGAGAACATGCACACAGAAAGGCCCAAGCAAGAGTTCGAACCAGCAACCTTCTTACTGTGCCACCCTGCTAGTAGTCCAGCCCAAATTAGAATACTAATAATTTAATGCCCTTGATTTAATAGCCTCATCATCTCCTGCTATTAACTGGATGTTTTTTATGAGAGAGTATTAAAAGCTGTTTGTTCAGTTATTCTATTTGGGCTCTTTGTTATGTTAATGTAAAAACAGCTTTGTTTCCTGGAGTTCCTGGATTGATATTCTTATTCTGGTGCTCCAAATCTCTGAGTTTTAGAAGAAAATCAGTGCAGCTGGAAGACATGGGGTGGATTACAGAATGGTTGTAATGGACACAGGGTTAGCCAGAGCCTCTGTGCTTTGACTTTTTATTGCGTAAAGGGTCCAAAACCATGCTTGATAATATACAAAAAGAAGCCATTATACAACCTGCATGATTTGTGTGTTTGCTCTTAGACACTGTGGATTGGAAAGTGGACTTCTGTGTTCAGTCTGTCCATGTTGAAAGAGAATCTATGCTGCTCTTTGAATATTTAATCAAGTGCGTAAGACATCTCAACATGCAGCAGTCGCACTCCATCACTTAGTCTTCAATGGAAATTGACCACAATGTGGTGCATTGTTCAGGTGTAAAATATAACGTGTTGCGCCTAAGGAGGTGAAGGATTGTTGAGTTTGTGTTAATGTCGCGCATAAAGCTAAGCCATGACTCAGCCTCGCTTCATACCAGGATATACATCCTGTGGTGCATCTTTAATAAAAACCTGCTCTGTTTTACTGACTGGAGTGTTTGTGTGATGTCAATAATGACTTATGTTCTGCCAAATGACATGAAAGAAACTGTGATGTCAGGCAACATATCACAAACCAAGTACACTAAGATTTCTGACTGAACTGAAAGTTGAACTCTTGCACAGTTCTGATTGAAATGTTTGTCAATTTGTGATAGTTTTTAATGAATTTTATTCCTATTCAAGATTAACTTTTTGTGTGTGAAGTGTGAGGTCATCTGGAGGTCTCTCTGTCATCCATGAAAGCAGTCAGTTGGGGACAGACTAGAGGATGCTTTGTGTTTCTGAGGTTTAATGCCCAAGTATTGTTTCTTACAATACTTCCTGTACTACATCTTGACCTGGGGCAACACCACTTGAATCAGGGGCTACAATGACAGAGCAGACTTTAACTTTAACTTTAACTTTTTGGAGGAGTAGGATTTGACAAGTGGCCTCATGTGACCCTAGATCCCTTAAACAAGCAAACACATTCACTTTGTTTGTTCTGGTGTGTAACTCTAGCATTCAGAGTTGAAAGATCCAGACTCGCCTGCTGTTTGAAAAAGTTTCAATATTGTGTATTGTTTTGATAAAAGAATAAGTAAAGTAAAGGTAAAGGAATGCATAATTTGAGATATAAAAATAGTTTAATGAAAGATATAATACATATAAGACGTATTTATACAATACAATTTATGCAATACAATATTTCATCTGAGCCCATCAAGTGGTTAACCAGGTCAGAATCTCCATTTTCCAAAGTAAATATTCAATATTCCAAAGTATATTCAAATCTCTTTAAACTTCCAGTGTGTAGGATTTAGTGTCGGAGACAGATTGCAACAGACTGTATTCAGGACTCAACCAATCATGAAGGAGAAGGAGAAACTATAGTAGATGTGAAAACACGAAAGGTCCTATCCAGAGCCAGTTATTAGTTTGTCCATTCTGGGATGTTGTAGAAACTTGTAGTTCAACTTATGGACTCTGTGGAAGAGGAGCAAGTCTACTCTATTTTCCAGATGAAGCTTCCTGAATGAACGCCCTATCCCCGATGAATCAAGATAACTGAAAATGTTTGGCAAACAAAGCATGGACAGTTGCTCAACATGTTCAATTTGTGATGGACTGAAAGTTGCATTTTAAAAATGTTTTATGTATGTATGTAAGTCTCACAAACTCTCATGAATTTTTAAATACATATTCTGCTGTGGGATTGTCAGTCATGTAGGAGTACAGTCAGATCATGTTGAGCAACTGTCCATGCTCTGTGGATTTTCATTGTGGCAGGAGTTTCTGAGGGCAATATATAGTGACTAAAGTACCCAGAGATATTCTGTAACTTGTATATAATATAATTATATAGTAATAAATATTGCATATTTGTGATTTCAGACAGGGCCTAGGACTAGTTCACTTTGTCTTGTGATAATTTTAAAAGATAAATCAGAGAAGTAGATTGTATTCACGCTGGTTCTGATTTCCTGATTTATCAACAGCAGTCTGGTCAGAGTTGTTGAAACCATCACATTTCGTCTGTAAGTCTAAAAATCCAACATGTACTTTTATTGATGAGTGCAAACATTAAATAATTACTTATTAAATGACTTATGTTTTCCATTTTATCAGGAAATTGAAATTGATGCCAGAAGGTCAGCAGGATAGCTGATTAACTAAATGTGCTTGTCCTAGTTTTAACTTGGAGCGGCCCTTACTTTAATCTACTTAGGACAGAAGTTAAACAGAAGCCTGAGGTGAAGATTAATGCAGATTTACAGGTAGGGGAAACACAGACTAGCCTGTTTTTAAGTGCTGGATTGAAAACCTCAGGTAATACTCAAACCACCGAATGAAGATGTCACAAACATTTGCATTCTTAAAATGTAAGATAAGATAAGATAACATAAGGTGCAACAACACAAAAGTGCAGTGTAAGATTTGGGGACTTTATGTTCAGAATAAGGCAAACATGGAATATAATATTCATAACTATGTTTTTCATGAAAATAAGAATCTTTTGTTTTCGTTTAAAAATTTGGGAGTGGGTCCTCTTCCATGAAGCCATGTTGAAACCTGTGTTTCAGAAATAAATAGTGACTCTAGACGGGTCCTTAAAGTGTTGTTTCTCCTTACACTAGAAAGGTGAGGGTTGCAAAGCGATTTGTCCACTAGATGCAACTAAATTCTACACATTGGAATTTAATGAGCCCACACCAGGGGAATTCTCTTGTTACAGTAGCTGTGTGAATAGTTGTTTATATACACTCCTGATCAAAATCTTAAGACCAAAAGAAAAAAAAAATAATTAATTAATTATAAATTTTTCGCACTGGTGGAACTTAACCAGATTGTAAGTAGAGCTTCAGAATGCAAAAAGAAGAAACAGGAGCAAGAGACAACAAAATAGAATCAGCAGTTTATTGAAAACTGTACTTAAACTCAAACAGGCTGTTTATCAGCTGATCAAAAGTTTAAGACCACAGCCTTAAAAAGTCAAAATCTGCGCAAAAATCTGGCTCTCATGTCATCATCATTCATCAGGCATTCACGCTGTCATGACCCCCTGATTGCAAAGGCAAAAAGGTTTTCTGTCTTTGAATGTCACAGAATTGTTGAGCTGCACAAACAAGGCTTCTCACAACGCGCCATCCCTGCCGAGCTTGGACGCAGTAAGGCAGTCATTTTAAATTTCTTAAAAGATCCTGAGGGTTATAGGTGGGTTATGGTACAAAAAGTCAAGGACAAAAAAATTTCACCCGCACTGAGCTGAACGATCCACGACGGGCTGTCCGTGAAGACACGGGCCGATTCTGACCCAAACTAACTGTACTGCACTTTTGACTGTAGCCCAGTCACCATAAGACGGCATCTGCAACATAAGTGCTTAGAGAACAAAAATGTCTTTAAAGGCCACGCTCCTCCCATCACAAACTTGCCCATTTGCACTTTGCAAGGAGCATCAAAATGGGACATTAGAAGGTGGAACAAAGTTTTATTCTCTGACAAGAAAAATTTAATCTTTAATCTGTCCTGATGGCTTCCAACGTTACTGGCATGACACGGAGATCCCACTGGAGATGTTTTCTACATGGCACAGTGGAGGAGGCCCCATCATGGTCCGGGTGCTTTTTCCTTCAATGTAAAAATGGAGCTTCAGTTTGTGCTGAGGGTCAAAATGCAGCTGGCTCTGTGGAGATGTTGTAGCAGGGATCCTCTTGACTGAGAACCCTCGCTGTGCAGTGATGACTGGGTCTTTCAACAGGACAACACTCAGTTCACAACGCCCGCCTGACAAAGGACTTCTTCCAGGGTTAGCGTTAGGCTTTTGGACCATCCTGCATGTCCCCTGATCTAAATCCCACTGAGGACGTTTGGTGATGGATGGCAAGGAAGTTTACAAAATGGACATCAGTTCCAGACCATGGATGCCTTTCTTGAAGCCATCTTCACTACACATGGGGCCTAAATTAATTTTTGAAATGATAAACAAGAATGGCGGGCTGCTGAGTACTACTGAGTCCATTTTTGACACTTTTAGATATATTTTTGGGTTATTTTGGGCTGTGATCTTAAACTTTGATCAGCTGATAAACAGCCTGTTTGAGTTTAAATGCAGTTTTCAATAAACTGCTGATTCTTCCACCATCGTGAAATGTGAATACTAGTAATATTTCCCAGTCTTAAGATTTTGTTCAGGAGTGCATTATAATATAATATAATATATATATATAATATAATATAATATAATATAAATATAATATTCCTATCATGAGTTCAGCAAAGAGTTTTTTTAGCAGGTCATCACAACCATATCTTATTTGTAATTGGATGATTTACAGATGCATGTCAACATACTCTATTGATCCCAGCACCTTGGCCTCAAAGAAAAGTTCCTTATCTGCCTCCTTTCTAGTTAATGTGAGTGTGTTACTTCTGCAGTCTAATTGCTCATGTCTTTAAATCATGATGGTGTACAGACGTGTTACGATAATTTGCTTTCACTGACTCTAGTTAGATAAATGTTAAATTAAGTAAACATCCTTGTTTACCAAGACTCTATGAATACTTGTCCTCTCCACCCATTAGCCTGTGAAAGATCTGACTGGGGAATTGTGCTATGTGGTAACACTTGCCCAAAGGCACTCTGTCAAACTGGGAGTGTTTGTGTGCTACTGTGTGTGTAGCCTCTGTTTCCAGGTTAAGTGTTTGGCTGCTCTGTCATCTCTTTCTGTGAGACCTTTATCTCAAATATCCTGGGCAAATACTCAGGGTTGGGAAGTAAACTGGGAACAGGATGTGGCCACAGCCTGTATGCATGGAGGTGATAGACTTCTCACACAGCTGCCTGATTGATGGACTACAGCTGAATGTGGAGTGTTACCACAGGTCAAGGTGCAGGCACACACACAAACACACACTTGTATTTTACACTTGTATTATAATACTGAATAACAGCACAATGTGGCCGGTACAGGTGCAATCACTTTGTCCTCAGAAACATCTATTGTGTTCACAGTTTTCAAGTAGTGCTGAGATTCATTATACAGTACAGACCACAGTCTCCACAGTAACTCTTAATATTTATCGAATTTGAATCTATTATTAATTTATGAGCGGAAACTTCACATATGTTGAATTATGTTTCACATTGACTTATCTGGAAACCAAAGTTTATTTTGAGTTCAACATGACTACAACTAAATTGAAAAGAACTGTGACATAAGGTGTAGGTGTAGCGCTTGATCGCTTCTAAGAAATGATGTGATCGTGGTCAGCCCAAGATGACAACTCAAATATTTATAAAGCACTGCTTGACTTTGTCATTCTGGCTTCTGTGCTTTGTCATCTCTCTGCATCTCAACCTGTCTGATTATTACTATTATTATATTATACTATTATTAGTATATTATCATAATTAAGTGTGAAAATGTGCTGTAATAAATCGTCATCTAGTACAGTGAAATTTGAGTATTGAGTAAGTTTGTTGAGGGAACAAACGCAGTGGCTGTTATAATAGCCCTTGAGCTATGAATGTATTCTGAGTGTAAAGCTAATATTTGATGTACAGGTCTGATTTATTTGGTTTTAAATTTGAATATCAGTAAAGGATGAAGGAGTGGCGATACCTCTCTCTCTCTCTCTCTCTCTGTCTCTTTCTCACTCACACACACACACACACACACACTGTGCATGCAGTAAATGGGGATTCACACTGGGGACGTAGTGTGCTGGAACCGCTGCCAGGGTTTAGCTCCGTCCTCTCCCCGCCAACTCACACCGGGCGCATGACGGCAGCGTAACGGCAGCGTGAACAAGAATCCTGGAAACAACAACAAACAGCTTATCTCCACGTGGAGGAGATTATAAAAGGATCTGTTGTGTCATAAATTATTGTGTGTTGTTCCACTTCAACAATTAGTCTCTCATCATTCATGTTGAGACCTTTGATCGATTGACTGCTGACCTGGTGCCACCGGGTCATGACGAACATTGATGTGAAGTTGTGATAGGCTGGCATGAACCGCGATTGCGTTTTATTTGAAAGGGGCGAAGTGTATTACGCTGATTCTGTGTCGGATTTCCTGTCTGGTGCAATCTGCTCTGTTGAGATTTACGCGTTTAGCAACGGCTCCATCAAAAATAGAAGTATGTAATGATAGCGCTGCAGCGGAGAGTCGCTGCTGGATGCTGCTGAGATGCTCCACAGCGCGCGTGTGAATGGTTTGATTGATCAGACTGGCAGCGATCAGCTCTGTGACCGCGCGCAGCCTTTCATGCGCTTATGTCCCCGGTGAATAAGGCTTTAAGACACCAGAACAAAACAGACATGCTCAGCTTGCAGCTACAGTATGATCTTTATTAAAGACAATCTAATCAAGCTAAAACTAATACACTAATACATTAGACATAAATAGAGTAATTATGCAGATGAAGATGACACTGATTCAGTTAAGATAGTTCACTCATGTTCCTATAAATTCATGCTCATTGTATAAGAGGCCAGCGCATATGTCCGAAGTTTATGCTTATCTCCCGCGCCGACGTGACCTGACGCTGAGGAGGGAGTGGACGCCATTTCACCGTGGCTGAACAGAGCACTCTGTCTTGAGGCAGCCACAGGCATCGATGTGGGTGTAGGTGTAGGTGAGTTCTGTGTTGTCAGGGCAGAAGAGCTGACCTGGCGCTCAGATGTGAACAACTCCTGGCAGCAGGAGCAGGAGTGCTGCAAGGATCTCATTTTGGTCGAGTAGCTGAGAGAAGAGAGAGAGGAAGGAGTGAAGAAGCATGAAGGCTAACAAGGAAATTAAATTCAGTTAAAGAAAATTCAAATTTAAGACCACAGGGCTACTAATGGTTTGTATGACTGAGCCTGTAAAAACAGTTGTATGATGTTATCTGTGGCTCAGGAGGAACAAGTGTGTCACAGTGATTTCATCAGAGTTTCTCTGAGGCACACTTATGGTCTCTTGTGAATTATCCAGTGCTAGCAGTGTGTAATAAATAGATATCATGGAGTTTGCAAAGGAAATGTAGGATTTTAAAAACTTTTCTTATTTTGAAACCAATATTATCAGCTACTCCTTTAATAAAAGAAGAACATGAGAAGTATTTTCCAAAACACTCATAATAAGGAAATGACATGATTGGGGACTTATAGGTGTAGGTGCCACATGCTCCACTGCAGGATGACATTGACCTTTCTTTGGACTGGCAGCCCTTGCTCTCCAGGTACACAGTAGAGGTGGATACATTGCATGGGTGGCTCTTTGAATACCTGTGAAGGGAAGTTTTGAGAACTTAGACGCCTAAATCAATACAATTATACAGGCAAGATGAATAAATTGCTAAATAAAATAGCCAAAAATAACCAAATGCCTTCAATGTAGGGTTTGTCTCATTTAGTTAACCACATTTCTCTGATGCCACAGTGAGGGGAGAGTATGGCGAAGTTAATATACAGGCATGAAATGCTCATGGGCACAGTATACGACAGACTGGGCAGCATCCATCTGGAGTAGTGGTCTCAGTTCCTGCAGGAGACAAACATAGTCTCACATCAGTATTCTGTCGAGTCATGCTTCATTTTGTATAGTCTCATGTTAGACAGTAGGTAGCAGTGTGTTCACACCAGTGTGTTTTGTATTTCATATGAAGGAATCAGATGTTCCAAGAATAAGAAGCAACAATGATGACTGTGGTTTGTGTCGTGTATTTTACCGGTATGCAGTTTTGAGCCCGTAGGAAGGACAGATGGTCTTGGCCTCGACAGTGATGAACTGATTAGCGATCTTCACACATTCAAACTTCACGCAGGGTTTCCAGGGGAGTCCAAATGGTGCCTGGCTAAAAAAACACACACATTTTGTAACAGCAGGCAGGGCTGCATCAGAGTCACCCTCATCTCCATAACAACGTATGTGGACTATTCTTTAGATTTGTGCCGATTCTAGTGACATGGAAAGTTCAACTTGAGGAAGCTTAAAGGGCATATCAGAGGTTTTGTGTCTGTTATGGAATTTTCTATCCTTAGGTTACACAAGGTCACGTGTGGGCCTTGAGGTCCTCGGCAGTACTAATTGTTTGGTTTGGCTGGGAACAGTAGGTGCCAGTCTATCTCAACACTGTGGTGGCCAGGTAAGAGACCCATTGCTGCCTTCTTAGACATAATAGATAGTTCGCCGTTGATGTTCCAATCTGTGTAAACAGACATCTGTGTCTCCAGACTAGAATATGCTGACAATAACACCTGCATTGCTAATTCTGGGCGTATAGTATTTATGGTGTTATCTGTAGGGGTTTGAAGTCTATCCACCAGCATGACTTCACTTCTGATGTACTTTGAGAGTGTCTCTAATTCCTCTTGGCCAGGCGCCATAAATAATACAGCATAAGACATCAGAGGCTCCTGAACACTTTCTTTCCTCCTGACCTCACCATTGACCATTGACTTCAGCAATTTCTCCACAGTGTCTACACAACACAAATAGTTTAGATGAGAGTTCTGAATTATGTTTGCCTCTTTGTTGATAATCATTTCACTGCAAAATTGAAACTTGAAACCTGTGTAAGGTCTCAACATACAGCACCTTTAATAACAACAAAGCAGCCATTATATTACATCCTTAGAATGTAAAACTGCTTCATCTAAATCCTATACTGTGAGATCAATCACTCAATTCAACTTTATTTATGTAATGAGGTAATGTAATGTATTATATTTAATAATGACACAGAATAATTGTAGACTCTGATAGAGTGAAATAAAACTAAAGAAATAAAAATAGATTCAAATATGAGAACAAAGATAAAATTAGAATAAAATACAGCTATAGTAATAAAATAGCATTAAATGAAAGCTAGGCTAAAAATGTACCTACAAAAACAATAAAATATGTGATTAAAATAAACAATGAATATAAACCATTCATACTCAAAAGCCTCAAAGGCCTCCTGGTCCTGGCGGCTGTAGAGTTCTGAATCAGCTGCAGCTGATTTATAACTTTGTTGGGTAGACATGATCGCTTTACAGCAGCTCAGCCTGCTTTACATAAATTTTCTTTGTCACTTAGAGAGAAATGGTCACACTTTAACAATATTTTAAAATGATACAAATCTGATTTAGTGACAAACCCTGTATGGGCTTTAAATTGCATGTGTGAGTCAAAGACCACACTAAGGTCTCTTGCTTGTTTTCTAGGATAAGTGCAAAGAAATGTATATTGTGACAAATTTCTCTATTTAGTATCTATGACTAAAATTTCCATCTTATCCAGATGAACACCAAAAGCAACAGAAACATTTTTTCCAGCTGCAAGATGTTTTCAACTGCACATTGAGTGACTGCTATCGTAAGTTTGACATAATGTATGTTACATTACGCTGAAATAGAACAAAAATACTGTAGATGCACCTAAGACAAATGAACACAATGTGTAGCGGTATGTTCGATGGCTGTACATCATTATTTGTTTTCTGTTTGAATGAAAATAAATAAAAATTTGATCAAAAACAACACAATGTGATCTGATCATCATTATAGTCAAAACCAGCAGAGATGGTAGAGACTTTAGTGACCTTATCCTCATTTAAACCCAAGCGCACGACGCACACACACACACACACACATATATACTGTATGCACACGCAGATATACCAACCTTTAATGTGTGTGTGGAGTTGTCTGACAGCATGATAATGCAACTTGTTTGGACACACTTCCCACAGCAGCTGTCAGCGCTGGTCTCACTGATAACCCTGAATAGAAACACAAAGACAGACTCAGCATGTAAAGAAAATACAAAATTTCAAACCATCACAAGATCAGATCAGGAGAAGTGAGGATTTCATCCAGTGTTGACAAAGTTGTCCTTGTTTTTATGGACATGAATGACAACCAAAAATTACAATGACACTAATGATGGACCTTTAATATTAAAATCAAAAATGTTTAATGTGAAAAATCCATGAATGTTTTGGAGAGAATTAATAAATGTGCTCAAGTAAGTAAGTGAGAGAGGGATGAAAACAGAAGGAGAGCAGTCTTACCACAGGGCAGTGTGTGTCACATGGTATCTGCTGACAGACTGGTATGTACGTGTGGGTGCCGGCATCTGTCTGGTCTGTACAAATGCACTTGAGACATGGACGGGCATAATGTCTCCAACCTGGATGGATAGGGTAAGAAGATCAGCACAGCTACTCCTGCTTGTAAATGAGGTACCGCAGTCCAGTGCATCAATAATAAAGATATAGTTAATTTATACTAGTGACAGAGTCACTGAACTTTGTCAGCTTTGTAAAGTGAGAATTTGTAGCTAGACTTTTGTATTGACTGCATTAGGTTTTAAAAATAAACCTAACAGAGTGGCAACTAAAGTGTAAGTCCATGCTAAACAAATATAGGGATGGAAAGAAGACTGGAACATCAATCAGCCTAATAGCCACCATTCTGTATGTCTGTCCTTCGTGATATGTCAATAACTGTTCATCTATTGCCATGGATCCAAGAAAGCACAGTGTCAAGTTGTTTGGCTGAGCTGCTCGAGAGACCAAGCAGCCAGTAGTCACCGGGTTTGAACAGCCATGTTTTAAATGGGCACTAGTCCTGAACATGGACTAGCATGACAAGCAAAACATTAGTGAGTAAGCATACATATCTTCTCCAAGTGTTGTACATAACACTCATGGTCGTTTAATATGCTGTTACTGTGTCATGTCATTGAAGTGGTTGTCAAATTTGATAATTGATGAATTGTTGGATATGAAGTGCAGAATTATCTTTAATAAATTGTTATTTTCAAATACAAGTCAAGTCTCATTAGTATTAAAGAATCCTGCAAAGGCTGATGGTCTTTAACAGCAGCACAGTAAATTCAAATACAAACATAACTGAACGCTGATGAGCTGTGACCAAACTGTCTTCCTGTAAAAGCCTATTATTACCAGCCAAGATTCAGGGAACCTCATAAATTGTGTTATGTGACTATCAAATCTTTCTGATGGCATAAGGTTTTGATTTTAGAGAAATAACACAATGCCACAGTGTTAAATACCTTTGTATATTATTTGTATTGTATTTCCTCCAGTAACTCAAGTGGTTTCTCACGGTAGGTGTCAGTTGTGAGATCTCACCTGATATTCACTGTTCTTAAAAACACACACATCCTTTCTCACTGTGAAGGAAACAAAATATCATTATGAATGTATTTTAAACATGCTGCAACAATCACAGTGGCAAAAATGAAACCCTTTACAGCAACATGCACACACGTAAGTCTTACTGCAGGTATAGTTGAAACAGCAGGCTCCTGAATGATGTTCAGAGTATAACCAATCGGACAGGATGGCACAAGACCAGTGTGCTGACTCACGTCACACTCTGTTCAAAGACACAAATGGATGAATGAATATTCATGCAAGCAGGTCTGTGGTTTTCACAACAAGCAAGAAAATAGCTTGTCGGGTCATTTTTGATGTCGCTCTGTGTCGCCCATTACGATGACGATGTGTCCGTGTTTCATCACGCCTGGCCATGGTATCCTGCACACAACCCTCTCCCATCAAAGTTTTGATCTATCTTCTTGGTTACAATATTTGCACATAGTTCCTGTACGTTAGAATGAGTCTCTCTAAACCCCATTCTGAATACAGGTGAATTATGTGTTAAATATCTAAGTTCAGTACCTTTAAATACAGAGTTTATTGACCCAAGGAGTTGCTACTACTTTGATGCACACTTACCACACTCTCCTGTTGACAGCAGCCAGTGGTGTCAGTGTAGTTGACCTTGACTTGACCTTTGGTCACAGCTGAGGGGTGGATATGATGGACAGGGCCTTCATGACAGGTGACCTGCATTGTGTGGTCCTCACATGTACACTCCTTGCAGCCTTGCTCCATTTTGCATTGGCCTGAGGATACAAATATTATTGCAGAATTATAGGAGGCATGGCATTATCAAAAGAGACCGGATTATAGACAAAAGTTTACCTTCTTGTATTGCCCATTTGGCAGTTGACAAAATTTATTAGGAGAAAAATATAAATCATAAATTGATTTCCATTCATCAAGACTTTGGTTTTTCTGTCTCAGGGTTAAGGCTAGTAAATACTGAATCCTGAATACTGAACGAAATGTATCCTCCATGAAATCACATCTAAAATCATTTTTATGATTTTAAATAATTCCTTTATATTCCTATATCATATTCTTAAACATTGGTTCACCATTAATAGTCCTGAACACATTGCTAAGGTACTGTGTAGTATTATGGGGTAGCTAGAAGCTGCTGCTCAGCTGTCTCAGATAGTCAGTTTGCATGTTCCTTCTTTTAATTGGGTAAGACTGCTGCAGTCTGCTCTGTTTTCCTAAATCACTGATAGACCGCTCCACCTAAAGCTAAATATGTTTTGTTTACACATGTAGACTAAAAGAAACTGAAACAGGTGAAGCAGAAACCTATACATGTGTGTACATTTTTACCATTCAGTCAGTGCCTAAATTTTGTGCTTTGATGATAGAATAACAAACGTGACTTTGACTTGACTCACAAAGGTCCATCGGAAAGTGCAGGCAGGATATTCTTAAATGCAACCCTGCCTTACCACAGTTGGGCACACATTCATTTGAGTTGAAGAGGGGAGGATGGTGCCATTTGGGCAGTAGCAACCCTCCAGCCATATTTAGCATGGCACTGAATTCATTGACAGCGTGATGAATTTGTTATTGTACCTGCAAAAACAACAGCATACTGTGTGAAGTTCACTTATTGTTATTGTGTATGTCAATGCATAAATAAATGAAAAAATAATTGACTGTGATGAGCAACAACTGTGTGTGGTGAATTTCTGTACCATAATTCACAGGTAGGTCCACCATAGGCCACAGGCCTGGTACACTTTGGGACTTGGACAGTTATAATCTATTAAGAGATAAAGTGATCATGTTGGTGAGTTGTGAAATTATAAGTAGTAGTATATGTAGCCTTGACAATGACATTCAATATTCTAGTTGCATACCACAGAGTCCTTGGTGCGCTCCAGTCAATACACACCTGACCTCAGCACAGGCATCAGCATAGGTTTGCAAGCTGGTGCAGCCAATGTTTTAATGTGCATGTGACAAATGTCGAACTCGCATGCCACAACAAATGGTTTGTAGTCATGTACTCTGTGGCAACCTCAAACATACTGAGAAGATGGAATTATAGTCAATATGGACACTGACACAAACTGAATGCATCATTACACATTAACAAGGCAAATGTACATTGTGAATGTGCAGTTGAATGACATAAAGTCTAAGTCTAAGTGAATAAATAACTGTTTCTTGTCAGGTGTGTTTAAAGCCTTTTTTAAAGAGATGTAGCCTTTTTAGTAACAATGCTTGGTTCATTTATCTGATAAAGTAATGCCTTTTGTCAGACACAGGCTTTATTCGACATGAAGAAGAGGAGAGTTTTTCTGTTCACTTACAGTGAATGTGCAACCATTAACTAGATTTTAAAGAACTGATTGAGGAACACTGTGAGGTTATGTGACTCATGTTAGCCTATGTATTATTGTAGTGTAGAGCTTGCAGTCCAGACATGTTTTCCCTTATACCATACCTGCTTTTAATGATTTCACAGATGGATGTATCGTGGGAGTAGGAGTAGAGTTGTGTGGGTTGAACTGGATGTTCACAGAAACTGTCATTAGCATGCCACCATGCGCCTATTAGACATGAAGGATCAATTTTGCCAGTGGGCAGCCTGCAGTCATCTGTCCGGTTGTTGTTGCATGTACCTAAAGAGACTCTCACATTAGTAAAAGCATGACACAACCTCAAGTCAAACCTGCACTGGCATTTACCTGACTAATCGTTAGAATTAAATAGAAGCCATTTTACTGTGAATTATTTTCAAGATTTAATCAGACTGAATACAGAATGTGTTTGTTATAAAATTAGGATTATACTGGGGTTCAGAGGTTTTGAACTCATATAATGTGTTTCCTGTTTTTGCATGTCTCATGCACTTCCCTTATTTGGACTGTGTTTTGTTGAGGATGGCAGGAGAGAGATATTGTAGTTCAAGGCAGGGAGAAAAGGACGGAGAAACAGGCCTGAGAAGGCCATTTTGATACATAATGTTCATTGCTGAGCAGACTCATCAGTGAGGGAGGTGTCTGAGACAGCCCATTTTAAAAAATGTATAAGAACCAACTGTTAGAGCTCCCTCAGGAGCCTTTCTCTGTAACTCCTTTATGTGTTGCACTGTGAAATGCTCCTTCTTATACAAGAATAATAAATTCAACTTAAACTTTGATACTTGAATCCAGTCCTCCTTATTCAAGAGTTTTTTTAAAATTCTCGAACAGTGTATGTGCACAGGTCTCTTTGCTCAAGTTTTGGGTACATAAAATATTAAACTGCTGTAGATATGCATGTCATTTATCAACTGTTAAATTATACATACAGTAATATGATATCAATTTCACTGCAGAACTCACCACACTGTCCCTGGGGTTGCTGCCAACATATCATAGGGCAGGTAGATACTGAATATGAGCCCAGAGAAAGTGACCTTGGCGTGGATTTGAGGGATGACAAGCACTGTATCAATACCGTGGTGGTTACACTGGAATCCAGTACTTTGGTATGCAAGACTCACAGCCTTGTTATTCACATAAATCTGAAACAGAAAGCATTGTTATATAAATATGAGAAATACCATTTTACAAACTTCTTATTAGGTATGAAAGGCCTTCTTTGGAAAGTTTTATATATATCACATAACAATAAATGTATAAGTTAAATATATAAGTTAATTTAATTTGTTATAAGCAATTTAATTACCTGGTTTGTTAAAATGCCATTGATTCTCTTCTGTGTAATAAAATCTTGTAACTTGTAGAAGACAGTGATGGATCGTGGACAGGATGTCATCTGATGCACCAGTAGTAGTTATCCATCATAACACTAAAGTTGTATTTGGGCAGCATTTCACCAGCCAGTATGAACAGTTGCTTGAAAACCATAGTAGGTTCCATCGAAGGTGACATAATGGGGGTCTCCAACCGTAGCAGATACCTCACACAATACAAAAGAACATTTTAAATCTTTGGGACATTTAAGAAACACACAAAACAAAACATTGATACAGGTAAGTTTTTG